>JARGCV010000180.1:352500-510000 GCA_034064705.1 Bothrops alternatus
TCTTTTTTTTTCTACTACACTAAGCGAACCACACGGTTGTTAAGTGTTAACCTTCCTCCGTGGATTTTGCTTGTCGGAATCCGACTGGGAAGGTTGCAAAGAGCGATCACATCACACACCCACATAAACACACACACACACACACACACACACACACACACACACAGAGGATGCTGCAACCATTGTAAATCCATGCTGGTTGTGAAGCACCCAAGTTTTGAATCCTATGACGGTCATAAGAGTGAGAACCGGTTGTAAGTCCCTTTTTTTGGGCGCCGTTCGTAACTTTGGATGCACGCTAAGCGAATGGCTGTAAGTCAAGGACTACTCAAGAGAGTTTTAACTGGACAGAAGTTAAGCTTAGGTGACCAGGAAATAGGCCTTTTATCATCCAAATAAAAGATGACCAACTGGGCCCATCATTTTCATCCTCCACCACAAACACCCCACCACTTTACAAGGCCTTGATAAGGCCACACTTGGAATCCGGCATCCAGTTTTGGTCACCACGATGTAAAAAAGATGTTGAGACTCTAGAAACAGTACAGAGAAGAGCAACAAAGATGATCAGGGGACTGGAGGCAAAAACATATAAGGAACGGTTGCTGGAATTGGGTATGTCCAGTTTAAGGAAGAGAAGGAGGAGGGGGGACAGGATAGCCGTGTTCCAGTATCTCAGGGGCTGCCCCAAAGAAGAGGGAGTCAAGCTATTCCCCAAAGGCTGGACAAGAAGCAATGGATGGAAACTGATCAAGGGGAGAAGCAACCTAGAACTAAGGAGAAACTTCCTGAAAGTGAGAACAATTAACCAGTGGAACCACCTGCCTCCAGAAGCGGTGAATGCTCCAACACTGAAACTCTTTAAAAAGAGACTGGACAGCCATTTGTCTGAAATGGCATAGGGCCGTGGTGGCGAAGCTATGGCACGGGTGCCAGAGGCGGCACTCAGAGCCCTCTCTGTGAGCACGCGCGCCATCGCCCCAGTCCTCGGCCTTCAGCTGGCTTTTATAAAACCTTTTCGCTTTAGGCCTCCGCCGCCATATGCAAAAAAAAAAAAGAGGTTCAATCAATCCATCAATTTCAATTTTTCAGGGGAAAAAAAAAGTTCTCGCAAAGTTGGAATGGATTGATTGAACTTTTTAGTCCCACCCAGTCTGCCGTTACCACCGCAGCCACGCCCACCCAATGGGCCACACCCACCCAATGGGCCACACCCACCCAATGGGCCACACCCACCCGGCACCCGACGATGCCTAAGTGGGTTTTGGGTTGCAGTTTGGGCCCTCGGTCTCTCAAAGGTTCGCCCTCACTGGTATAGGGTTTCTTACCTGAGCAGGGGGTTGGACTAGATGACCTCCGAGGTCCCTTCCAACATTATTATTATTATTATAACTTCACGCAAGGAAAAAAATATCGTGGTGCTTCTGAAATAGACTCACCTTGCCACTCTGCTTCTGCCCGGGATAAGGCTGGACTTTGTCCCAGGTGACCTTGAGCAACCAGCGAGCTTTATAGGAAGACCTGATGTACCGGCGAATCTTTGCTTCCACGTCCTGGACAAGGGGGTGCCTGGCAGCATTCCCACAAGGATATTCCTGCGCACAACAGGAAAGCAGGTTGCAAGTGGGGAACCAAAGGGACATGTAGGCCAGTGGCCCAGAAGACCAACAGAGACCTCGTGAATGGTGGGCTCCTTGCTGCTCTCTGAGCTTGATTGATTTTTTTTGTAGATGTTTCATGAGGAGACTAGGTGACGTCATCAGGGCTAGATGGGAGGGGGAGGGGGAGGGGGAAGGGAAGGGGAGGGGAGGGGGAGAGGAGGAGGAGGAGGAGGAGGAGGAGGAGGAGGAGGAGGAGGAGGAGGAGGAGGAGGAATAGGGCTTGGGGTCCTTAGTGTTCTCTGAGCTTAGTTGTCTTCTGCAGATGTTTCATGACCCAACTAGGTAACATCATCAATGCCAGAAGGGAGGAGGATAAGGATGAGGAGGAGGATGATGATGATGAGGAGGAGGAGGAGGAGGAGGAGGAGAAGGAGAAATAGGGCTCGGTGTCAGTGTTTTCTGAGCTTAGTTGTCTTCTGCAGTTGTTTCATGACCCAACCAGGTAACATCATCAGTGCTAGAAGGGAGGGGAGAGGAGGAGGAACAGGAAGAGGAGGAGGAGGAGGAGGAATAGGGCTTGGGGTCCTTAGTGTTCTCTGAGCTTAGTTGTCTTCTGCAGTTGTTTCATGACCCAACTAGGTAACATCATCAATGCCAGAACGGAGGAGGATAAGGAGGAGGAGGAGGAGGAGGAGAAGGAGAAGGAGAAGGAGAAGGAGAAGGAGAAGGAGAAGGAGAAGGAGAAGGAGAAGGAGAAGGAGAAGGAGAAATAGGGCTCGGTGTCAGTGTTCTCTGAGCTTAGTTGTCTTCTGCAGTTGTTTCATGCCACAACCGGGTAACATCATCAGTGCTAGAAGGAGGAGGAGGGGAGAGGAGGTGGAGGGGAGAGGAGGAGGAGGAGGAGGAGGAGGAGGAGGAGGAGGAGGAGGAGGAGGAGGAAGAGGAAGAGGAGGAGGAGGAGAACTGTTGAGTTCTTGGCACTTTTTGAGCTTGCTTGTTTTCTCGCAGACATTTCTTTACCGGACTATGTAACGTCATCAGTGCTGCAAAGCTGAGTGCTAACTCTTCTCCCTTCTGGCACTGATAATGTTACCTAGTTTGGGTAATGAAACATCTGCAAGAAAACAAGCAAGCTCAGAGAGCCCCAAGGACCCCACAGTTCTCCTCCTCGCCACAAACCCTTCTAGCACTGATGATGTTACTTAGTTGGGTAATGAAACGTCTGCAAGAAAACCACCAAGTTCAGAGAGCACCCAGGACCCTACAGTCTCCTCCTCCTCCTCCTCCTCCTCCTCCTCCTCCTCCTCCTCCTCCTCCTCCTCCTCCACAGACCCCATTCCCTGGCTGGGGAATTCTGGGAGTTGACGTCCACCTCTCTTAAAGGTGCCAACCTTGATAACTCATGGATCAACTCGACTAGTGTTGCTTTTACCCATAAGGTAAAACAATTGAAACTTACCTGGTAGAAGATGACGCCAGAGCCTTTGGAGAAATCGGCGTTGTCCCAAAACACAGCCACCATTGGCACTTTCTCACGCCCATTAAAACCACCAGGAGGTGGATTGGGATAGCTGGAAATCTCTTTGTCAGAGGCTGGGAAGATGATCTGCCCGTTATCTGTGAACTACAGGAACGCACAAAACGATGTGGTCAACCCGAGAAGAGATTTTGCTTTTCGAAATAAAGGCTAACCAGAATATTATGTCTTGGTGTGAAAAGGGAAATAAGAATATGTTAAGAACTTTGAAGAAGGGACTGTTTTGGTTGCCCAAATACAACTTGTTTTGAAATTATAAACAATTGGGACACTTTGAACATGGATGGGAAATTAAAATTATATATATATGTGTGTGTGTGTGTGTGTGTGTGTGTGTGTGTGTGTCAAGTGTTTATTTTTTAGATTGCACCCTGTAAACCCAAATATGGGAGGAAGGAATCATTCTTTCCTTTTGCTTGTTTCAGCTCAACCCAGAGCCATCCAGCAAGCACAAATATATATATGTTGTTTTAAAATTGTTGACAAAGAAATAAGGGAATTTCTGATATAGCTATTTCGAGTTTCTTAACTCTCTTCAGTCAGACTCACCCTTCTGGGATTCGAACCTGGGCAGTCTGCATGCTAAGCAGATGCTTTAACCTATTGAGCCACATATATATAAAATCGGGCTGAGGAATTCTGGGCGTTGAAGTCCACAAGTCATAAAAAGGCCAAGTCTGAAGACCCCTGGTCTAAGTTCTATTGCCATTGCTATCTGATCGTTGCGTTCACAGCTAGTCTGCCTCCTGCCCTTGTAGGCCAGGGCTTTTCAACCAGTAGTACAGGTACCACCTGTGGTACAGTGGCACCTGGCAGGGGGTACGTGACCATCCTAGAAAAGGGGTAGCAGGGGAGGGGAATGAGCTGAACCGGTGGCAGCACCGCACAAGCCTGAGCAAGAGACGGCTGGAGCTGCAGGGCTGTCAGGGCTCAGCGGAAGCACCAGGATCAGCGCCGCTTTCCAGCTGATCGGCTCTTCTTCGGGGCTGTTGGGGCTCAGCAGAAGCGCCAGGATCAGCACCAGGCTCCAGCTGGAGCTCGGCGCTGATCCTGGCGCTTCTGCTGAGCCCAGAAGAAGCGCCGATCAGCTGGAAGGTTGCAGCATCTCCAGGGTCTTGTGATTTACATTCAGATGCTTGGCAACGGATTCATATTTATGACGGTCACAGTGTCCCAGGGTCTTGTGAAGTGAGCAAAACCTGATGCAACCACCCAGCAGATGGGGGAAATAAAAACCAAACACCCCCCCTACTCCACTCACGCTGCCAATCCTCAACATAATTGCTCACAACAATGAAAACCTTGGACAGGAGGAAGAGAGCGGCCGGGCGGGCAGGCAGGTGTCTTGCTCGGCTTTGGCTTGGGGGGCACTTTTTTCAGTGCCATTGTAACTTCTAAGAGTCGCTAAGCGAACTATTGTAAGTAGAGGACTCCCTGTACTTTATCACTTTTTTCCTTTTTTTTTTTTTTTGGTTATCACGTTTTTGACCCCTTGCTAGGCAACGGGTGGTCCTCGGATGTTGCCATATCCTAAAAGTGGTACAATGGGTGAAAAGGTTGAAAAGCCCTGCTCTAGGCCATTTCCACCACGCTCTACATCTTAGCCACGTGCTGTTGGAGGCGCCGTATCCGATGCATATTTGATCCCTTGCTCCTCCAAAAGACCTCACAACCGTGACCGTGTCACCTGCTTAGTCCTCACAATTCCCCTTTGCAAACCGAACAAGGGAAGCGTGACAGAATAACAGAGGGGTGGGGCAGGTAAGCGAAGGAGAGGCAGAGCCTGGGGTCGGAGTCAAGAGAGGAATCAGCCTAGCATCGTTACGTTCTTGAATTCCATTGACTCTTCTCTAGCGCCGATTTAGTCCTGACCATTAGTCGACCAGATTCTTGTGTGTAGGTATGACAACAAATCAGCTTAACTGGAACGTAACGTGTGGATCCTGATTCCTCATGCCTGACACACAAACACACACTCCCCATACAGAACACGTACAGAACACTGACACTGACACACACCCCCTAAACTCCGCCGAAGAGGTTACCCGCCAAGGTCGGAGAACGCACCTTCGCCCTTATACACACCCCAGTTAATCTCCAATCCCTGATTACTCACATAAAGAGAGTTGTGTAGTGTGTTTCCAAGTGGGATCCCGATCTCGGGCTTGAAGAGGGGCGAGTTAAAGTCCACTTTCCTTTCGACGTACCGCTTATCGTTGACGCCGTCTCCGTACGGATAGAGGGAGACCGCTGCATCGGAACGACACAAGGGCAAAAGGTGAGGTCGCTCTGATGATAACGGTTTTTTTATTCAGCCATTTTGGGCTTTGAGTCCCGGGTGGATCACGGTTTAAATGGAAACGAGGAATGTGGAGAACACGGATGGATACTAAGGTGTGGAAGTCTGTCACGATTATAATCATAGCCACGTTCACTCCCATTTAACCATTTTTTGTGTCCACCATTTTTGGAGACAAGGACAGTAATATTGAACGGTCACTAAATGAATGGTTATGAATTGAGGACTACCTGTTATTGCTGCTAAAATGTGATTGGACTAGAAGATCTCCAAGGTCCCTTCCAGCTTTATTTTACCCTATCCTATCCTGTCCTGTCCTATCCTATCCTATCCTATCCTATTCATTCTCTATTCTATTCTATTCTATTCTATTCTATTCTATTCTATTCTATTCTATTCTATTCTATTCTATTCTATTCTATTCTATTCTATTCTATTCTATTCTCAATAAATATTCTATTCTGTTCTATTCTATTCATTCTCTACTCTATTCTATTCTCAATAAACATTCTATTCTGCTCTATTCTATTCTATTCTATTCTATTCTCAATAAATATTCTATTTTATTCTGTTCTATTCTATTCTATTCTCAATAAATATTCTGTTCTGTTCTATTCTATTCTATTCTATTCTCAATAAATATTCTATTTTATTCTTCTATTCTATTCTCAATAAATATTCTATTCTGTTCTATTCTATTCTATTCATTCTCTATTCTATTCTATTCTCAATAAATATTCTATTCTATTCTTCTCTATTCTATTCTATTCTCAATAAATATTCTATTCTATTCTATTCTATTCTCAATAAATATTCTATTTTATTCTGTTCTATTCTATTCTATTCTCAATAAATATTCTATTCTGTTCTATTCTATTATATTCATTCTCTATTCTATTCTATTCTCAATAAATATTCTATTCTATTCTATTCTATTCTATTCTATTCTATTCTATTCTATTCTATTCTATTCTATTCTATTCTATTCTATTCTCAATAAATATTCTATTCTATTCTATTCTTAATAAATATTCTATTCTATTATTTCTATTCTATTCTATTCTAGTTCTGTTCTGTTCTGTTCTAGATTGCAGCCGCCATCTTGACTTTTTTGACCCCTCCCCCCACATGGATGCCTTTGCTGGATGCATAACCTTGTATCCCAGGGGTGGACCCAAGTAGGGACCCCTTTAAGATCTGTGGACTTCAACTCCCAGAATTCCTGAGCCAGCCACGCAGACTCTGAGTCACGCTGGCTCAGGAATTCTGGGAGTTGAAGTCCACCGGCCGTTCAGGGCCCTAATTGCTCACCCCTGCAGTTATCCTGGAAGACGGTCCATCTACCAGCGGGGGTGGGGGGTGGGGGGAATGTGTTTTCTCACCAACCCACCTGATGGTGCACCAGTAACGATGGCAGAATTTTTATCCGGTCTGGTTTTGGATTTCTTCAAATTGGACTTCTTCCTTGCAGATTTGCTGGTGGATTCTGTGGATTTTGTGGCTAGTAGGCCCACTCCTGATAAGGCAAGACGGAGGCCCGGTTCACGCTCGTCCGGTTGGGTTTTGCTTAAGTCAAGAGCCACCTTACCTTTAATTAAAGTGTGGTGCTCTTCTGAAGAGCGAGGGCCACTTGAAGTGTCCCCATCCTTCTCCTCTGAAGCAGAAGAGCTGTCTGAAGATGCAGGAAGGGCGTGCTCAGAGTTTGCTAGGACACCAGAGTTGAAGGACAGAAGAGGAGCATCTCCTCTGAGTTGAAGCGCTGATTTTCCAGAAGGTAACTGTGATGTCTCCACTGGGGCTTCAGTCTTGAAGGACAGGACAGGAGCGTCTCCTTTGAGTTGAAGACCTGATTTTCCAGAAGGCAACTGTGATGTCTCCACTGGGGCTTCAGTCTTGAAGGACAGGACAGGAGCATCTCCTTTGAGTTGAAGACCTGATTTTCCAGAAGGCAACTGTGATGTCTCCACTGGGGCTTCAGTCTTGAAGGACAGGACAGGAGCATCTCCTTTGAGTTGAAGACCTGATTTTCCAGAAGGCAACTGTGATGTCTCCACTGGGGCTTCAGTCTTGAAGGACAGGACAGGAGCGTCTCCTTTGAGTTGAAGACCTGATTTTCCAGAAGGCAACTGTGATGTCTCCACTGGGGCTTCAGTCTTGAAGGACAGGACAGGAGCGTCTCCTTTGAGTTGAAGACCTGATTTTCCAGAAGGCAACTGTGATGTCTCCACTGGGGCTTCAGTCTTGAAGGACAGGACAGGAGCATCTCCTTTGAGTTGAAGACCTGATTTTCCAGAAGGCAACTGTGATGTCTCCACTGGGGCTTCAGTCTTGAAGGACAGGACAGGAGCATCTCCTTTGAGTTGAAGACCTGATTTTCCAGAAGGCAATTGTGATGTCTCCACTGGGACTTCAGGCTTGGAGGAGAGGAGAGGGACACCTGCTTTGCTTTGAGGTCCTGGTTTCTCAGAAGCCAACTTTGATGTCTTTGCTGGGACGTCAAGCTTGGAAGATAGGAGAGGGGCATCTACTTCGCCTTGAAGTCCTGGTTTTCCAGAAGCCAACTTTGAAGTCTTTGCTGGGACGTCAAGCTTGGAAGATAGGAGAGGGGCATCTACTTCGCCTTGAAGTCCTGGTTTTCCAGAAGCCAACTTTGAAGTCTTTTCTGGGATTTCAGGCTTGGAGGAGAGGAGAGGGACACCTGCTTTGTCTTGAGGTTCTGGTTTCTCAGAAGCCAACTTTGATGTCTTTGCTGGGACGTCAAGCTTGGAAGATAGGAGAGGGGCGTCTACTTTGCCTTGAAGTCCTGGTTTTCCAGAAGCCAACTTTGAAGTCTTTGCTGGGACGTCAAGCTTGGAAGATAGGAGAGGGGCATCTACTTCGCCTTGAAGTCCTGGTTTTCCAGAAGCCAACTTTGAAGTCTTTGCTGGGATGTCAAGCTTGGAAGATAGGAGAGGGGCATCTACTTCGCCTTGAAGTCCTGGTTTTCCAGAAGCCAACTTTGATGTCTTTGCTGGGATTTCAGGCTTGGAGGAGGGGAGAGGGACACCTGCTTTGTCTTGAGGTTCTGGTTTCTCAGAAGCCAACTTTGAAGTCTTTGCTGGGACGTCAAGCTTGGAGGACAGGAGAGGGGCGTCTACTTTGCCTTGAAGTCCTGGTTTTCCTAAAATCAACTTTGTTATCTTTGCTGGGCCTCCTTTTGTGTCCAAAAGAGAAGGTTGCACCCCACCTGCAGAAAGAGCTGTGGATATCTCCTGGAGAATGGGCAAGATTGACTGGACAACTTCCCCGGTTCCTTCTGGAGTTGAGGGAGATGAACCTTTCTCAACCACCTTTCCTAACTTCAGGGCACCTAGACCAGAGGTTATTAAGACCAGGCCATTTTGGGGAGGCAACAAAGCCAATGGAGACGCCACTCCTGATGGTTGACCTGCTGCTGGTTTGGTTCCTTCAGCAGAAGATGGGTGGACAGACTCACTGACAGCGTCCGACCCTTCAGAGGTCCATCCTGAGACCTCTGGGAGAACTTCTCCATCTGCTTTTTCCTTTGAGGTTGGGCTGTCTGAGGAACCAAAAGTATCGCCATTAGAAACAGGTCCAGCCAAAGACAGAGCACTTCCAATATTTGCCTGGATATCTGAAGAGGGCTGAGAAGAATCGGGAGCACCAAAATTCTGGCTCGTTCCTTGGGTGGCCAAATTCCCATCAGCAGATACTGAGGTGGAAATCAAAGTTTCATCTGAAGGTTTAGAAATCGTGGCTCCAACAGCAGAAAATTGTCCGCCTACTGCATCTGAATTTTGTCCAGGTTGCTCTGCTATATTGTTTTGATTCGGACCCATTCCTGTGGAAGAAGTGGGTCCTTGGGCATCCGCTGTTCCTACGTTGGCAGCATCCTTCCCTCCATCTGTGGAGAGGGGTGGTTCTCCATTAACCAGGTTTTCGGAAACCTTTTCACTGACAGATGCCCCAGCTGATTGTGGTTCAGTGGACGATGGAGCCAAGGATAGTTGTTTCTCACTTACAATTGAATTGTCTTCAGAGGTCTCAGCCCCTTCTGCTGCTACGCTATCTGGAGATGTTTGAGATGATTCTGATTCAGATCCTGCATTATTTGATGACCCTGAGTTGGCTGTCTCCTCTCCTGGGAATAAGAAGGCTTCTCCATTCTCAAGTCCTCCAAGAATGTTATCGTTGGCAGATGTTTCTGGAAATTGCAATTCCGTGGTTGGTGGAACCAAAGAAGCTTTGTCTACACTTGCAGTGGAGTGGCTTTCTGTTGGTTCTGCTCCCTCAGAAGCAAGAGAACCCTCTGGTGATGTTCCATCTGCTGATAGCTGAGATCCTACGTCAATTGTGGACTTTCTGCTGGCAGTTCCCACCTCTTCGACGGGCAATGAATCTCCTAGTGATTCTGCAGTGGATTGAGACAAAGATCCCTTTTCCCCAGGGACACTGGAAGATGCTTTTGATATCTCTGCACCATCAGGAGATAGAGTCCCTGCTGCTGATTCTCCATCTGGAGGCAGTTGGGAGTCTGCATTCGTGGCTGTGTTGTTAGTTTCAGCTTCTTCACTGGAAGAAGAGATGGCTGGTGATTCTACAGCAGATGCAGTCAAAGTCCCTTCCTTCTCCATCACACCTGAAATCTGTGGTGTTCCTACCTCTTCAGAAGCTGCAGATCCTCCACCTGATGCAACCTCATTTGGAGATGACTGAGGTTCTGCATTAGTTGCTGGTTTTGAATTGGCTGTTTCCATCCCATCTCCATTGCTAGGTTTTCCAGAGACCTCTTGACCTTCTAGTGCTGTTGATGACTCTGTAGCTGGTGAACCTAAAGAAGTGTCTCCCTCATTTGCAGAAGGAGAACTTTCTAATTGTTCTATGCTGTTGGACATACCAGATAGTTCAGTGGCTCCACCAGCCACAGGTGACGGAGCTTCTGAATTATTTGTTGACCCTGAGCTAGTGGTTTCCAACTCTTCAGCAGGGAGAGAAGATCCCCCATGACCTGTTCCTCCAGAAATGTCCTCACTAATTGATATTCCTGGAGATTGTGATGTGGTGGCTGATGAGGTCAAAGACACTTTCTCCCCATTATTGGAAGTATCGTCTGCAGCTTCTGCACTCTCAGAATCTTGAACCTCGGTTGTTGATGCACCATCTAGAGATGGTTGAGAGTCTGGGTGGGTCCCGGATTCTGAGTTGGCAATTGCCACTTCTTCAGTAGCAGTAGAAGTTGAATGTGACCCTGCAGCTGATGGGATCAAAGATCCTTCCTTCCCATTTACACCTGAGGGATCTTCTGATATCTCAGGAGGTAACTGAGATCCTGCATTCTTTGCTGGCTCCACCATGGTTGTTTCAGTCCCATTATTATTTAGGGAGAATTCTCCACCACTACGTCCTCCAGTGTCCTCTTCACTGGCAGATGTTTTAGACTGTGATCCTCTATCCAATGGATCTTGAGAAAATGTCTCACTGTTCGTATTAGTGATGTCTTCTGAATCTTCTGCTCCATCAGAAGGAGCTACACTTTCTGGAAGGAACTGAGATGCCTTGTCAATTGCGGGCAGTGAATTCGCAGTTCCTGCCACGTCAACCTGGAGGGCAGGGCTTCCTTCGGTGAGTGCTCCAGAAAACCCACCATTTTCTGAGGTTGTATGTTCTTGTGACTCTGTGGAGGATGAAGCCAAAGGTGATTCCTTCTCACTAGCTGCAGATGTTTGTAGTTGTTCTGTCTCTTTGAAAAGTTCAGAGGCTGCTTCAGCATCTGGAGATGGTTGAGAACCCACCGCTGGCGGCTCAGAGGCAGAACTTTCCGTTCCTTCAGTGGAAAAAGCCGATTGTGGCATTACATCCTCAGAAGATACCGCTTCTGTTTCCAGTGGAGCATCTTTTCTTGAGACTGAGGCTGAGGTCTCTACATTTGCGTTTGGAAGGGCTGGTGGGGGCTCTTCATTTGTCACCAAGGTCTCTCCATCTTCTAGAGGTGCCAGAGCTAAAATTCCTCCAGTGGGTGAAGTTACTAATTGTCCCAAAGGAAAGTCACTTCTAGGCTGACCATCGTCGCTCACTGTAATGGCTGTTTTGGCTGATGAAGCTGACCCTGCGCCATCTTCCCCATCTCTACTTTCATCTACAGCTTCCCGGCTTGGAGAAGAATCAAGAGTTTTGGATGATATACCTGGGGAGGATTCTCCGTCTTCATGCTCCAAATTGGAAAGTATACCCTCAGCAGATGCAGAAGAGGGTGTTTCTCCTGAAGGTTCCTGAGTTTTGGTTGATGTCTCAGTGTCTACAAGGGGAGAAATTGTTCCAGGTTTTACAGCTGGTTCATCTCCAGAGCTTAGTGCACTGGTTTCCAGTGCATCTTCAGAATCTAGATGTTGCTCATAAGGTGCGGTATTGGCTGTGTCCTGGGTATTGTCACTATCTAGAAGTGGTTCCTCATTAACTCCTTGCTCTGAGGTAGATCCAGTTCTCTTTTCTTCAGGAGATAAAATTGGCTCATTGCTTAAGTCTCCAGAAATGTTTGGTTCCTCAGTAGCTTCTGCAAGAGCTGACTGAGGGTTTACGGTGGACGGAGCAGAAGAGGTTTCCTCTCTGTTGATGGAAACAGGATCTTCTGGATCCCCTGAGTGTATTTCCATGTCATCTTCCTTTGGTAGTTGGGAAAAATTTGGCAATGAGGTTCCAGAAATTGAAGAGAGCTCTGTATCAGAAGGTGAAAGATTTGACCCGCTCTGACTTCCATTGTTGGCTTCTGTGTCTACCTCATCTGAAGCAACATGTGGGATGGTTTCACTATTTTCAGAAGAAGAAGAACTAATATTTCCAGCTGATCCACTGGGCGAGACCTCACTTCCTTCTGTATCTGAAGATGGTTCGTTAGTAGATCCAGAAGGTGAAGCTTCTGCAGGTGGTCCTTGAGCCTCAACAGCTCCTTCATTGTCCACCGCAGGAGGAGGAGGAGAATCTTCTACATCCGCTGAATCTGTTTCTATCTCGTTCCCTTTTGGTAGTTGAGAAGACGGTTGGGAACCAGGTAACGAATTGGGTGGAAGTTCTGTTGTGTCTGGTTCTGAAATGAGAGGTCCAGAGTGTGCTTCATCAGGAGATGTTGAAGGATAGGTAGGTTCTCCTTCTGAGAAAGAACTGGAACCAGATGTTAGTGCATTCTCTACAAGTGACTGACTTGGAGACAATTGATCATCCAAGGTCCCTGATCTTCCCACAGGCAGTGGGGTTCCAGAAATTGAAGAGAGCTCTGTGTCAGGGGGTAACAGATCTGACCCACTATGGCTTTCATTGTTGGCTTGTGTGTCTACCTCACCTGAAGCAACACTTGGGATGGTTTCACTATTTTCAGAAGAAGAAGAACTAATATTTCCAGCTGATCCACTGGGCGAGACCTCACTTCCTTCTGTATCTGAAGATGGTTCGTTAGTAGATCCAGAAGATGAAGCTTCTGCAGGTGGTCCTTGAGCCTCAACAGCTCCTTCATCGTCCACCGCAGGAGGAGGAGGAGAATCTTCTACATCCGCTGAATCTGTTTCTATCTCGTTCCCTTTTAGTAGTTGAGAAGACGGTTGGGAACCAGGTAACCAATTGGGTGGAAGTTCTGTTGTGTCTGGTTCTGAAATGAGTGGTCCAGACAGTGCTTCATCAGGAGATGTTGAAGGATAGGTAGGTTCTCCTTCTGAGAAAGAACTGGAACCAGATGTTAGTGCATTCTCTACAAGTGACTGACTTGGAGACAATTGATCATCCAAGGTCCCTGATCTTCCCACAGGCAATGGGGTTCCAGAAATTGAAGAGAGCTCTGTGTCAGGGGGTAACAGATCTGACCCACTATGACTTTCATTGTTGGCTTGTGTGTCTACCTCACCTGAAGCAACACTTGGGATGGTTTCACTATTTTCAGAAGAAGAACCAATATTTCCAGGTGATCCATTGGGTGAGACCTCGTTTCCTTCTGTCTCAGAAGATAGTTCGTTAGTAGATGCAGGAACTGAAGCTTCTGTAAGTGGCCCTTGAGTTTCTGCAGGTGGTTCTTGAGCCTTGTCACCTCCGTCATTGTCCACCCGTGAAGGAGAAGTCACCATCCTATCAAACAAAGTCTCTGATTCATTTTCAGAATCTGAAGAGATGGGATTTATTTCATCCTCAGGAACGCTATTTGAGATGGCAGTTGCCTCATTATCTTCCAACTCTGAATTAGCTGTTTCCACTCCAGGATTCAAGGAGGAAGCTGTGCCATTGAATTGATCTGCAGATCTTTCTCCATCCGGTATCTCAGTTCCTAGGGCAGACTCTTGACCTGGAAGTGGTGACACAAAAGGTGTTCCTTCATTGCTCTTTGGGTTTCCTGAGTCTTCTCCTTCTTCTTCTTCCACTGTGGAGGTTGCCCCCATCTCCCCATCTTTAGGCAACTGAGAAGATATCCCTGGAGTTACAGAAAGTCCCATCAAAGGAATATCTGCTGCGTCCAATTGTGAAGTCCTGAAGAGGGTGTCACGGGGAAGCCCTGAGTCAGATGGAGCATCAGTTGTTCTATCTGAAGGAGAGGAATTCGATGCTTCAGCATCTACAAAGTCTTCTGGTTCTTCACTGGACACGTGGACAGGGCTTTCAGGATTAAGCCTTGGGTCTGATGAAGATGGAATTGGATCTGCATCACCTCTTCCTTCAGGAGAACCAGAGTCCACACTAGCGGGAGATGGTTGAAGGGAGCCTACGGCAAAGTCACTGGTCTCTGGAGATCCAAAGATTGCATGGGTGAGGGATGGCCAAATGGAAGGGAATACAGTTGAAAACATTGTCTGTGGTGTCTCAGGGCTATCTTCTGAGAACGGTGAAGGGAGACTTCCGGCATCTACGTTCTCTCTTGTTTCAGACAGGTCTTCTGGGGTGCTAGGAAAAATGGCGGAATTTGAGGATGGCTCTTCTAATGTCCCATTCTCATGTGTGGATGGTTCTGGGGTGTCTTCCCCTGCCTCTAATGGAGCAGCTTCAGTTTCTTCCGTTGAAGTTGAGGTGGGCTTCAATTCGTCATCCAGATTTGGTTCTCCAGGAAGGTTCTCTCCTTCTGGAGGCCTTTCGCTGGAGATTTCAATCTGGGCCTCTTCTCTGGAGGGAGATGCTAACAGGTCTTCCACCTGGGCTGCAAGCACAGTCACAGGAGCATCTGTTACGCCAGAGGATCTCTCCGTGATTAGCTCGGTGGCTTCAGGGCCTCCATCCAAAACTGGAGCAGGTGTTTCCTTTGACGCTTCCGGGGACTCAGCAAGACGGTCTCCTTCAAGAGTCTCTTTTTCCAAAGTTGGCTCCGAAGAGTTGACTTGACTCAAGACCCTCTTGTCAACAGGAGGGACTTCTGAGATCTCCTTGAGGTCTTCTGGGATTTTGAAGGTCTTGGGTGTGGTGATAAGGGGACCAGAACCACCTTGGCCGGAGGCCAACCTAGAATTCGGAAGTTCTCCAGGACTTGATGTCTCCCCTTCTGCAACAGCATCAGGGGTCTCTCCATTCGTCTCGGAAGGGAAGGTGGTTTCATCTGCAAAGTCGAAATCTTCCATGGTGGTTGTGGGCAAAGTCGGCTCAAAATACTCGGCGAACGCCACTCTGGCTGGAAAATTTGGGGTGCTGTAGTCATCTTGAATGACCGGCTGTTCGGTGGTCACTGGGAGTGCCGCACCTGTTGCGATCCCTGTGAAGGGTTGATACAAATAAAACGAGGGTCACACTTTGGCAACAAACACAAGCTGCCTGCCAATTTAAAGAGATTGAAATAAAAGCAATTCCTGCACAGAAGTATCAGGAGACCGGATCCCTGTCTCTACAGAGGCTTTGAAGAGGAGGCTGGTCCGTCATCTCAGAAATGAGATGAGAGCAGCCTTCCAGTATCTCAGGGGCTGCCCCAAAGAAGAGGGAGTCAAGCTCTTCTCCAAAGCGCCTGAAGAAGGCAGGACCAGAAGCAACGGGTGGAAACTCATCCAGGAGAGAAGCAACCTGGAACTAAGGAGAAACCTCCTGACAGTGAGAACAATTAACCAGTGGAACCACCTGCCTCCAGAAGCGGTGAATGCTCCAACACTGGAAGTTTTTAAGAAGAGACTGGATGGCCGTTTGTCTGAAATGGTATAGGGTTTCCTTCCTGAGCAGGGGGTTGGACTAGATGACCTCCAAGGTCCCTTCCAACTTTATTATTATTATTATTATTATTATTATTGTTATTATTATTATTATCATCATCATCATCATTATATGGCTTAATCAGTTAACCTGTGTGTCACAAAGAGTTGGATTCTAGGCACTCCTTGACTTATGACAGTTCCAAATTCGAAATTACCACGGTGTTGAACAAAGGGACTTGTTCACGACCACGAGGGCTCTTGGCAACCTGTTCGCACTTACGACGGACTGCCAAAGCTTTCGAGATCGTGTGATGGAAACACACTCACAGCCCTGCTCAACAGCCATACGCAAATGGCTTTCAACCCAACCTTGAGACACAACTGGTTCTTGGGAATAGGCAGAATCAGAATCAGGACAGAGCCGGAAGGGACCTTGGAGGTCATCTAGTCCAACCCCCTGCTCAAGGAAGAGACCCTGTACCATTCTAGACAGCGCCTCCAGTGTTGGAGCACCCACAACCTCTTGTGGCAAGTTGTTCCACTGGTTAATTGTCCTCACTGTCAGGAAGTTTCTCCTTAGTTCCAGGTTGCTTCTCTCCTTGATGAGTTTCCATTCATTGCTTCTTCTCCTGCCTTCAGGCGCTTTGGAGAATAGCTTGACTCCCTCTTCTTTGGGGCAGCCCCTGAGATACTGGAAGACTGCTATCCTGTCCCCCCTCGTCCTTCTCTTCATTAAACTAGACATCCCCAATTCCAGCAGCCTTGTATGCTTTAGCCTCCAGCCCCCTGATCATCTTTGTTGCTCTTCTCTGCTCTCTTTCTAGAGTCTCAGCATCTTTTTTACACCTTGGGGACCAGAACTGGACACCGTCTTCCAGATGTGGCCTCCCCAGTGAACATAAAGAGGTAAAGATTGTCCTTGACTTACAAGCATTAATTTAACGCAGTGTTTCTCAACCTTGATCATTTTAAGGCATGTGGACTTCAACTCCCAGAATTCCATAGCCAGCATTGCTGGCTGTGGAATTCTGGGAGTTGAAGTCCACATGCCTTAAAATGGTCAAGGTTGAGAAACACTGAGAGTTCGAGGTTACAACAGCACTGAAAAAAGGCACTTATGACCGTGTTTCGTACTTACGACCGTTGCAGCATCCCTGGGGCCATGTGATCAAAATTCAGATGCTGTGCAACTGAATTTATGAATTTATGACAGTGGCGGCGTCCTCTGGAGGTCGTGCGATCCCCTTTGTCCACCTTCTGACAAGCCAAGTCCCCGGGGGAGGTCAGATGCACTTAACAACCGTGGGGCTGACTTAACAGCCGCAGTGATTTGCTTAACGACGGTGGCAAGACAGGTCATCAAACGGGCCAAAACACCCGTAACAACTGTCTCCCTTGGCGCACGTTGAGGACTTCCTGGAACTGCACGTCCAACAATCGTGGAAACCGTGCCTAATTATTAACAACTCGGCTCCTGCTTCACTCCCTCCCTTAAGGGATCTTTTAGATAAGATTCTTGATTTTCATCCACTTTGCTCAGGTGCCCTTTTCGTCTCCAGGTATGGCAGCTGCCCCCTGGTCTCCCGCCGCCAGGGTGGGTGGGCGATGCTAGGCACAAAGGCAGTCATGCATTTCCCATCAATAAATCTCCTTTCGAGATAAAAGTTCCTTTGCTAATCATTGTCCAGACTCCCAAGTCGGATTCCCGCTCCCAGAAACATCCACGCACATACCTGGCGCTCCCGTCAGGGCTACGCTGAGCAGGTAATGCTAGAGTCGCGTGGGGGTCCAAGCCAGGGAGAGCTTTTTGAAGATGACAAGCAGCTTTTTTCAAGCGCCCCCAGAAGCTTAATGGATGCCAGGCCGGAAGCCATAATTGGAATTTGGATACATAACTCAGCACTCCTTTCTCTTGCTATTTTTCCCACAATGCCAACCCTGTGAGGCGGGTTAGGCTGAGAGAGAGAGGGGGGGGGGAGGGAGGGAGGGAGGGAGAAGGAAAAGGAGAAGGAGAAGGAGAAGGAGAAGGAGAAGGAGAAGGAGGAAAAATAGAAGGAGAGATATTGCCCCAAATCGCTCAATCAACAAAGGCAGAACTAGAACTCACCGCCTCCTGGTTTCTATCCTGGTTCCTTGATTCCCCGTCTCCTGGTGATTGGCCCAAAGTCACCCAGCAGCTTTGACACCTAGGGCGGGACTAGAACTCCCCGTCTCCTGGTGATTGGCCCAAAGTCACTCAGCTGGCTTTCATGGTTAATGCAGGACTAGAACTCACCGTCTCCTGGTGATTGGCCGAGAGTCACTCAGCTAGCTTTTATGCCTAAGGCGGGACGAGAACTCACAGTCTCCTGGTGATTGGCCCAAAGTCACTCAGCTGGCTTTCATGTCTAAGGCGGAACTATAATTCACAGTCTCCTGGTGATTGGCCCAGAGTCACTCAGCTGGCTTTTCATGGCTAAGGTGGGACTAGAATTCTCAGCCTCCTAGTGATTGGCCCAAAGTCACTCAGTCGGCTTTCATACCTAAGGCGGGACTAGAACTCACCGTCTCCTGGTTTCTATCCTGGCGCCTTAACTCGCCATCTCCTGATCATTGGCCCAAAGTCACCCAGACAGCTTTTATGCCTAGTGCAGGACTAGAACTCACCATCTCCTGGTGATTGGCTCAAAGTCACCCAGATAGCTTTTCATGCCTAAGGCAGGACTAGATCTCCCAGTCTCCTGGTGACTGGCCCAAAACCACCCAGACAGCTTTTATGTGTAATGCGGAACTAAAACTCATGGGGTCCTGGGTTCTAGCCTACACTGCCTTCACCGCTAGACCAAACTGGCTCATCATCTACTTCCTCTGCCCATACACAGAGTGCTGCATTTCGTGCCACTTGTAGTTTCCGAGAGGTCTTCAAGGGCAGCTCCACGTGAAGCACATTAATAGTAGTCCAGTCGGGTCCGGATGCATTGTAGTTGACGAGGCCAGCTGCAATGCTCTGCTGTTTATAAAAACATTCTCCAATTTCTACACGTGGCACCTGGGTGTCTCTAGAGGGACGCGAGTGGGTCAGGTTACACCTTTCTACATATCTGCATTTTTACAGTACAGAGAAATCCTCGTCTTACGACCGCAGCTGACCCAAAATTTCTGCCGGTAAGTGACACATTTGTTAAGTGAGTTTCGCCCCGTTTTATGACTTTCCTTGCCACAGTGGTTAAGTTAAGTTAGTAACACGGTTGTTAAGTGAATCCAGCTTCCCCCGTTGACTTTGCTTGTCAGAGAATTGCAAAAACGGAGCACGTGACCCCAGGACACTGCGACCGTCGTAAGTACGAGTCAGTGGCCAAGCATCCGAATTTTTATTTTTATTTTTTGTAGAAATTTTTATTAATTTTATAATTATAAATATAACAAAAAATCAAAGTAAAAAACAACTCAACTGAGTACAATCAATTACAACTTTTTCCAACACAAAAACAAAACATAAAAACTTAGCTAAAATCGTTAAAATAACTATGGGTATTGCTCGGCGGCACCCCCCACCACCACATCCCCCTCTTCCTTCCTCCCTACCTCTCTATCCCCCCACTCTCTCTACCTCCCTCTCTCCCCTCCCTCCTCCTACAACCTCCCTACTTCCCTCCAACCTTCCCTCCTCAATCTCCACCCCCTCCAGATGTGGTGCCGAGGTGCTGCCCGAACAACCCATCTTTTATCAAAAAATATGTCATTCTTAAGTAATACCAATACCATATTACAGCTGAGTACATTATAAGACCCTCCCCCACCCCCCCACCCCCGACTTCCCAAAGTGAATACAGGGTAAAAACACAAGAAAAGCCACTAAACGACACCAAATTATTATATAAGTCCTATTAAAAATTTAACTATATTTTTCAGTCCAACATGTAAATATTTAATTATATGCTAAATACAATTTCTTAGATTGATATTTCCCTTGTATATACTCTATCCATTTTTTCCAGTCCAACATATATTTTTCATTTGAGTGATCCTTCAAATATGCAGATATTTTAGCCATTTCTGCCATGTTTATTACTTTCAAAGTCCATTCTTCGATAGGTGGTAATGCCAAGTGTCCGAATTTTGACCGACTACGGTCGTAAGTGAAAAAAAACGGTGAAAAGTCACTTTTTTCAATGCTGTTGTAACTTCAAACAGCCACTAAACAAAGCAACTCACCCTAACATTCACCTATAAAGGTTTGCAGGAGACCTTAAGCTACAAAAAAGTTTAACCATCATTACTTCTAACCAAGCTTAGCACACAGTACAAGGGAAGGCAACGGGTCTCCACTTAACCTGGTTTAATCACATTGTATGAAACGAGCTCTTAAGCCAGTTGCAGGAAACTGTAGTTTTTCCTGCCTCTTTTACCAAAACTGTTTCTGATTGTCAAGTACCACAACACACAAACCAATTTACAAGGCTAACTTCACTCGGCGTTTTCCTAATGAATGTAGTCTGGTGTTAAAACTTGTCTATAACTGCTCCAGTATATATTTTGGGTTATTCGAACCAACTTAAGAACTAAGGAGAAATTTCCTGATATAAGAACAATTAATCAGTGGGACGTGTTGCCTTCAGAAGTGTTCCATCACTGGAGATTCTCAAGAAGAGATTGGACAACCATATAATAATAATAATAATATTAATAATAATAATAAAAGTTGGAAGGGACCTTGGAGGTCATCTAGTCCAACCCCCTGCTCAGGCAGGAAACCCTGTACCATTTCAGACAAAGGGCTGTCCAGTCTCTTCTTAAAAACCTCCAGTGTTGGAGCATTCACCACTTCTGGAGGCAGGTTGTTCCACTGGTTAATTGTTCTCACTGTCAGGAAGTTTCTCCTTAGTTCTAGGTCGCTTCTCTCCTTGATGAGTTTCCATCCGTTGCTTCTTGTCCTGCCCTCAGGCGCTTTGGAGAATTGCTTGACTCCCTCTTCTTTGGGGTAGCCCCTGAGATACTGGAGCACTGCTATCCTGTCCCCCCTCGTCCTTCTCTTCATCAAACTAGACATCCCCAATTCCAGCAACCGTTCCTTATATGCTTTAGCCTCCAGCCCCCTAATCATCTTTTTTTTTTTTAAATTCTTTTATTAAAACAATCAGCATTGGACATAAAAACATATTATGCAGCAATCAACATGATACCTGGTATACAATACTAAGTATTCGTCTTTGAAAAAGTCTGAATTAGTAAGCCTTTTCCCCCCCCCACCCCTCGCGTCTAGTCTCAACTATACTCCTGTTACATTTTATTTGATTGGCGTTTCTTCTATCTGTTTCGAAATTAATGTGGTCAACATGAAACATAAGATCTTATTGCTAAACAACCCTCCTAGAACATAGCATACAACATTAGGTATTAATCTTTGTAAACATCTGTTTTAGTAAACGTTCTACCCTCCTCCCTTGCATCTTCAAGTATAATCCGAATACATTTTGTTGGATTGGTGTTTCTCTTATATATGGTCTATCTACTGTTTCTCTTATATATGGTCTATCTACTGTTTCTAGTCTATCGCCTATTGTATGTTTGCGCTTCTGACTCGATTTCATCCCATTACTAGTGCAATCTTTTATAGTCCCTAACCAGAGGTCCTGGGGTGAGAGTTTCATATCCTGAGGTAGAAATTCAGTCTATTTTAGCTTGTTGCTCTTCTCTGTACTCTTTCCAGAGTCTCAGCATCCTTTTTACACCGTGGTGACCAAAACTGGATGCAGGATTCCAAGTGCTATAGGTTCTCCTGCTTGAGCAAGGAATTGGACCACAAGACCTAAACAGTAACTGTGAGAGGGATCTTGGAGTCCTAGTGGACGATCCCTTAAACATGAGGCAGCCGTGTGCGGCAGCAGCCAAAAAAGCTAATACCATCCTGGGTTGTATAAACAGAGGCATAGAATCAAAATCACGTGAGGTATTAGTACCGCTTTATAAAGCCCTAGTAAGACCACACCTGGAATATTGCATCCAGTTTTTGGTCACCCCATTACAAAAAAGATGTTAAGACTTTGGGGGAAAGTGCAGAGAAACGCAACTAAGATGATTAAAGGTCCTGGAGACTAAAACATACAAAGAACGGCTGCGGGATTTGGGTATGGCCAGTCTAGAGAAAAGAAGAAACAGGGGTGACATGGTAGCAGTTATTCCAGTATTTGAGGAGCTGATAAAAAGAGGAGGGGGGTCAACCTATTCTCCAAAGCCCCTGAGGGCAGGACAAGAAACAATGGTTGGAAACTGATCAAGGAGAGAAGCCACCTGGAATTAAGGAGAAAGTTCCTGACAATGAGGACAATTGACCAGTGGAACAGCTTGCCACCAGAAATCGTGGGCGCTCCATCACTGGAGGTTTTTGAGAAGAAACTGGACAGTCACTTGTCTGAGATGGTATAGGGTTTCCAGCTTGAATGGGGGGCTGGACTAGAAGACCTCCAAAGTCCCTTCCAGCTCTATTCTATTCTATTCTATTCTATTCTATTCTATTCTATTCTATTCTATTCTATTCTATTCTATTCTATTCTATTCTATTCTATTCTGTTCTGTTCTATTCTATTCTATTTCATATTCTATTCTATTCTATTTCATATTCTATTCTATTCTATTTCATATTCTATTCTATTCTATTCTATTTCATATTCTATTCTATTTCATATTCTATTCTATTCTATTCTATTTCATATTCTATTCTATTCTATTCTATTCTATTCTATTCTATTCTATTCTATTCTATTCTATTCTATTCTATTCTATTCTCCAAAGCACCAGAAGGCGGGACGAGAAGCAACGGATGGAAACTAATCAAGGAGAGAAGCAACCTGGAATTAAGGAGAAACTTCCTGACAGCGAGGACAATTAACCAGTCAAACAGCTTCCCACCAGAAGTTGTGGGAACGCCCGCCCTGGAGGTTTTTAAGAAGAGACTGGACAGCCATTTATCCGGAATTGCGTGGGATCTCCTGCTTGAGCGGGGGGGGGGTTGGACTTGAGGACCTCCAGGGATACTTCCAACTCTGTTACAGTATTCTATTATTCTGACTGGCAAGGTTCTCCTCCTTCACTGTCCCTTCTCCAACCCTTCCCTCCATCCTTTCCTTCTCCTCCCCCACCCCCCTTTTGCATCTTTGATTAAATCCCCGGGCCTGTAACGTGCCCGCCTCTCTCTTCCACCTGTGCAGAGGCCAACTCACCGCACAGAAGCCATGCCCAGAATCCGAACAGCGGGCCCCGCAGCAGCTCCTTTGGGCTTCCCATGGACCAACCGGTTGACTTTGCTGGAGAAGACCGGGTGGCTGAAGTCCTCCAGGAGGACCAAATAGGATTTCCTATGGGACTTGTGGGTCCTTATAAGAGGTGAGAAGGGGGCTGTGCCCGTAGCCACGCCCCCTTTCATCCAATTCTCTGGTTGCAGCCGGAGGGCCAGGAAGAACTAACTAAGGTGAAACAGAGGTGGCTTCCATCTCACAGGATACTTGGATAAGGGAATTGGAGGGGCCTTGGATGTCTTCTAGTCCAAGAGTACAGAGTGCAGAGAAGAGCAACAAAGATGATCAGGGGGACTGGAGGCAAAAACATACAAGGAACGGTGGCTGGAATTGGGTATGTCTAGTTTAATGAAGAGAAAGACGAGGGGGGACAGGATAGCAGCCTTCCAGTATCTCAGGGGCTGCCCCAAAGAAGAGGGAGTCAAGCTATTCTCCAAAGCACCTGAAGGCAGGACAAGAAGCAACGGATGGAAGCTAATCAAGGAGAGAAGCAATCTAGAACTAAGGAGAAGCTTCCTGACAGTGAGGACAATTAACCAGTGGAACAACCTGCCTCCAGAAGTTGTGAATGCTCCATCACTGGAAATTTTAAAGAAGAGACTAGACAGCCATTTGTCCGAAATGGTATATAGGGTTTCCTGCCTGAGCAGGGGGTTGGACTAGATGACCTCCAAGGTCCCTTCCAACATTATTATTATTATTATTATTATTATTATTATTATTATTATTATTATTATTATTATTATTATTATTATTATCTCCAGCAATATTACAAAAAACTGTGCTACTCGGAACATCTTATATTTTAAGGAGATACCTGGTTGACACCTAGGATGCTGGTAGCGATCCATGTCAACCATCAGCACCAGCCAATTTGAATGTTAGTTGACTGACGTTCATGTTTAATGAATAAAAGATAATAATAATAATAATGTTGGAAGTGACCTTGGAGGTCATCTAGTCCAACCCCCTGCTATACCATTTCAGACAAACGGCTGTCCAGTCTCTTCTTAAAAACTTCCAGTGTTGGAGCATTCACCACTTCTGGAGGCAGGTGGTTCCACTGGTTAATTGTTTTGTCAGGAAGTTTCTCCTTAGTTCCAGGTTGCTTCTCTCCTTGATTTAGTTTCCATCTGTTGCTTCTTGTCCTGCCTTCAGGCGCTTTGGAGAAGAGCTTGACTCCCTCTTCTTTGGGGCAGCCCCTGAGATACTGGAAGGCTGCTATCCTGTCCCCCCTCATCCTTCTCTTCATTAAACTAGACATCCCCAATTCCAGCAGCTGTTCCTTGTATCTTTTAGCCTCCAGTCCCCTGATCATCTTTCTCGCTCTTCTCTGCCCTCTTTCCAGAGTCTCAACATCTTTTTTACATCGTGGTGAATCATCGCACAGCCAGATGTTCAGACTGGATTTGGCATTTTGTCTACCTATCGAGTTGTTGTTGTTGTTGTTGTTGTTGTTATTATTATTATTATTATTATTATTATTATTATTATTATTATTATCCCCCTGCTCAAGCAGGAAATCCTATACAGCTAGTCCTTGACTTAACACCACGACTGAGCCCAACATTTACGTTGCTAAGCGAGACATGGGTTAAGTGAGCTTTGCCCCGTTTTATGACCTTCCCTGCCACGGTTGTTACGTGAGTCACTGCAGTTCTTCAGTTAGCTACACGGAGGTTAAGTGAACCTGGTTTACCTCTTGACTTTGCCTGTCAGAAGATCGCAAAAGGGGATCCCTGCCACCATCGTAAGTGTGAGTCAGTTACCAACGGTCTGAATTTTGATCCATCGGTCACTTTTTTTCAACCGTGACTTCAAACGGTCACTAAGTGAACTATTGTAAGTTGATGACTGTTTGCACAATTTCAGACCAACGGGCTGCCCAGTCCCATCTTGAAAATCTCCAGGGATGGAGCACGCATCTCTACAACTCAAATGAGGATTCACGAATGAACACTTTGGTGTATGATTTTTTTTTTTTTGTTTGAGTCAGCAACATATCTACTTAATTGTCATGTTATCCACCACTCAACTAGCTGGTTAAACATACAGCCCTTTGTCAAATAGCTTGACCCCCCCCCTCTTCTCAGGGGCTGCCCCAAAGAAGGGGGGGGTGTCCACCTATTTTCCAAAGCTCCAGGACAAGAAGCAACGGATGGAAACTCATCAAGGAGAGAAGCAACGTGGAACTAAGGAGAAAAATTCCTGACAGTGAGGATGATTAACCAGTGGAACTATTTGCCACCAGAAATTGTGAGTGCTCCATCACAGAAGAGATTGAGAGAGGAAAAAAAAAAGAGGATTAGGGGGCTGGAGGCTAAAACATTTGGGTATAGGCAATCTAGAGAAAAGGAGGACGGGGGGGGAGAGAGAGACATGAAAACAGTCTTCCAGGATTTGAGAGGCTGCCCCGAAGGTAGAAGCACAGCTTAGGTGAAACCTGGTTCAAAAACAGTCCCTGTGAGAGGGACCTTGGGAGTCTTAGTGGACAATCCCTTAAACCCGAAGGCAGGGCAAGAAGCAACGGATGGAAACTCATCAAAGAGAGAAGAAACGTGGAACTAAGGAGAAATTTCCTGACAGTGGGAACAATTAACCAGTGGAAAGACTTGCCACCAGAAGTTGTGAATGCTCCAACACTGGAGTTGGTTTTTAAGAAGAGATTAGACAACCATTTGTCTGAAATGGTATAGAGTGTTTCCTGCATGACCAGAAGGTTGGACTAGATGACCTCCAAGGTCCCTCCCAACTTTATTATTATTATTGGAAGGGACCTTGGAGGTCTTCTAGTCCAAGAGTACAGAGTGCAGAGAAGAGCAACAAAGATGATCAGGGGGACTGGAGGCAAAAACATATAAGGAACGGTTGCTGGAATTGGGTATGTCTAGTTTAACAAAGAGAAAGACGAGGGGGGACATGATAGCAGCCTTCCAGTATCTCAGGGGTTGCCCCAAAGAAGAGGGAGTCAAGCTATCCTCCAAAGCGCCTGAAGGCAGGACAAGAAGCAACGGATGGAAACTGAGCAAGGAGAGAAGCAACCTAGAACTAAGGAGGAGCTTCCTGACAGAACAATTGACCAGTGGAACCACCTGCCTCCAGAAGCTCTGAATGCTCCAACACTGGAAGTTTTTAAGAAGAGACTGGACAGCCCTTTGTCCGAAATGGTATAGGGTTTCCTGCCTGAGCAGGGGGTTGGACTAGATGACCTCCAAGGTCCCTTCCAACTTTATTATTATTATTATTATTATTATTATTATTATTATTATTATTATTATTATTATTATTACTACTACTACTACTACTACATTGCTGAAATTAAGATATATTATGTTCCTTGCATTCCCACAGTCTACTAAATCATCTTGCACTACTGTTACACAGTCTACAATAAAATTATACAGTGGTAGTCCCCGACTTACAACAGTTCATTTAGTGACCGTCCAACGTTGCAACGGCACGGACAAAAGTGACTTAGGACCATGTTTCACACTTACGACTGTTGCAGCCTCCCAAGGGTCAACGTGGTTTACTTTTGAATGCTGGACAACCGGTTCATACTTATGACGGTCGGCAGTGTCACGTGATCCCCTTTTGCGACCTTCTGACAATGGGAGCCGTGTTGCTAACTTAAAACCACGGCAGCCATTCGCTTAACAATGGTGGCGAGAAAGGTTGCAAAACGGGGCAAGACTCACTTAACCAATTTCTCAGCAGCATGAATTCCGTGATTGTAAGACGAGGAACTACCTGTATTAGGGGCATAACAAGAAGAAGAGAAATAGGAGGATGTTGCTACAAATGTTGTCAATGCAGCTGGAAGGACACCAGCCTTGAGAGAAGGTCTTCAGGCTTCTAAATGTTGAAAGAGAAATCTTCATCGGGGTCCAATCCAAGCCAGGAATAAACAAAATGGAGGCTGCTTTAGAAGGAAGGTTGCAGTTTATTGAAGAGCAGAGCCAGACAGAAAGGTAGCTCTGAGAAGAACTGACCACATGTAGCTGGGAGTGGTGGGTTTTTATCCCTTCTTGGGCTTTTGTCTGGAGTTGTTCCTATGGCGTGAACTTTGACCTGAATCCGAGTGGGCCTTTCTGGTAATCTGGTGGTGGTGGGTTAATCCTATTATGTCCCAAAAGGTCATATCCTGCTTCCCTGGGGCTGTGGCTGATGACTATGTCCTGTGTTGGATTTTTTGGGTGTGAGGGATTGTCGATTCTAGGGATCTTTGACTTTCTAATCCCATCAGCTCCAAGCTTCCTGGCTCCAATCTTTCTGACAGGATGATCACATCTGCATTTCTGCAGACCTGGTTTCTGTTTGGGGCAGAGAGACTTGGGGCTTTTCAGAAAAACTGAGCATGCTTTTCTGCCTTTTTAAGGTCCTTTGAGGAAATATAATATTCTGACCTTTTCATATTTCCTTCTCTGGGGTGGGGGGGCTGACTTCCCCTATATAAATCAGAATAGAGCTGGAAGGGACCTTGGAGGTCTTCTAGTCCAACCCCCTGCTCAGGCAGGAAACCCTATACCATTTCAGACCAATGGCTATCCAGTCTCTTCTTAAAAACCTCCAGTGATGGATCACCTACAACTTCTAGTGGCAAGCTGTTCCACTGGTTAATTGTCCTCACTGTTAGGAAGTTTCTCCTTAATTCCAGGTTGCTTCTCTCCTTGATTAGTTTCCATCCGTTGCTTCTTGTCCTGCCTTTGGGTGCTTGGGAAAATAAGTTGACCCCCCCTCCTCTTTGGGGCACCCCCTCAAATACTGAAACACTTCCATCATGTCCCCTCTACTCTTTCTTTTCTCTAGAGTAGCCAAACCAAAATCCTGCCACCGTTTTTCGTCTCCAGGCCTTTAATCACCTTAGTTGCTCTTCTTTGCACTTTTTCCAAAGGCAGAAGATGTGTGGACTTCAACTCCCAGAGTTCCTCCCCCAGCCAATGGCAATCACATGACCCTGAGATGGCTAGATTGAGGAATTCTGGGAGTTGAAGTCCACAATACTTCAGGTTTGGAGACCCCCAAACGAGCAAGTGTTTTACAACGGTTGCAGCATCCCGAAGTCACATGTTTACCTTTTGCGATCCTCCTAGGCCAGGGGTAGGCAACCTGGTCTCTTTTATGACTCGTGGACTTCAACTCCCAGAATTCCTGAGCCAGCCACGCTGAGGGGAAAGGGGGAGGTTTCCAAGCTGAGCCATGCTGGCTGAGGAATTCTGGGAGTTGAAGTTTACGAGTCATGAATTGGCCATAGTTCTCCCATGCTGGCTGAGGAATTCTGGGAGTTGAAGTCTACGAGTCATAAAGGGGCCATAGTTCCCTCATGCTGGCTGAGGAATTCTGGGAGTTGAAGTCCACGAGTCATGAATTGGCCATAGTTCTCCCATGCCGGCTGAGGAATTCTGGGAGTTGAAGTCCACGAGTCATAAAAGAGCCAAGGTTGCCTACCCCTGTCCTAACTAGCTTCCACTAAGCAAAGTCAGTGGAGGGGGAAGCTGGGTTTGTTTAACGACCCCGTGATTCACTTAACAACTGCAATCACCGCTGCACGAAAAAGGTCGTAAAATCGGCCTCGATTTCACATAATCTCCATCTTGTTCAGCAGTGGAAATTCTGATGCCCATCCTGGTCATAAGTTGAGAACTACTTGTTCCCGGAGTCTACTCACGGCATACCTTTACGAGAAGTCACCTGGCCCGCCTAGGCGAGCCACCCACTCAACCCATCCAAGAAGGTACCTAGCAATTGAGTCCCCAGTTATGGTTGACGGCCCTGGGGGGCATAAATATGTTAATGGCGCTGCGGTCCATTAAATCTGCTGATGAGGTCACAGACCATGAACCGCTAAGGGCTCTCTTGATCACCTGCCACTCATTCTTGGCCGGGTGAGTCAAAAAAAGGGCATTAGGTCTCCAGCCCATGCAAAAAAAAAAAAAAAGAGTGTGGATGATAACCTCTGCACCTTGGGGACGGGGGCGATCAACGTCATCCTGTCCCACTGCTATCAGAAGGATCTCAGAAGGTCTTTAAAAATAAGAAAGGCAATTATGGGGTCTTCTCACACACACACGCACACGCACACGCACGCGCACACACCCCCACGCGAATTCCAGAATTATTCTTCATCAGAACTCATAAGGTTATGAGTTTGTTCATTTGGAGCATGGAATGTTCCAGAATTGGCCTCGGCGGGGGAGTGGATTGACCATAAAAACTGTCCCTTTTTAAATGCAGGGCGAGGACAAGTAGTCCTTGACTTACAACTAGTTGTTTAGTGGCCCTTCAAAGTCATCGCGGCGCTGAAAAAAAGGGGGTTATGACTGTTTTTTCACACTTGTGAATGTCAGCCTCCCCCTCCTCCTCTTCCTCACAAGCCCCCCCCTCCCTTCGAACACGGATGATGTTCCCTAGTTGGGTCATGAAACGTCTGCAAGGGGAAAAAAAACCCTGCTCAGAGAGCATGAAAGACTCCCCCGCACTCCTCCTGCTCCCCTTCACCCTTCCTCCTCCTCCTCCCCACCTCCTCCATCTAACAGTGATGATGATGATGATGATAAAAAAGTTGGAAGGGACCTTGGAGGTCATCTAGTCCAACCCCCTGCTCAGGCAGGAAACCCTATACCATTTCAGACAAAGGGCTGCCCAGTCTCTCCTTAAAAACTTCCAGTGTTGGAGCATTCACAAGTTCTGGAGGCAAGGAGTTCCACTGGTTAATTGTTCTCACTGTCAGGAAGTTTCTCCTTAATTCCAGGTTGCTTCTCTCCTTGCTCAGTTTCCATCTGTTGCTTCTTGTCCTGCCTTCAGGCGCTTTGGAGAACGGCTTGACTCCCTCTTCTTTGGGGCAGCCCCTGAGATATTGGAACGCTGCTATCCTGTCCCCCCTCGTCCTTCTCTTTGTTAAACTAGACATGCCCAATTCCAGCAACCGTTCCTTATATGTTTTAGCCTCCAGTCCCCTGATCATCTTTGTTGCTCTTCTCTGCACTCTTTTTTCTAGAGTCTCAGCATCTTTTTTACATCATGGTGACCAAAACTGGATGCCGCATTCCAAGTGTGGCCTTACCAAGGCCTTGTAAAGTGGTATTAACACTTCACCTGATCTTGATTCTCTCCCTCTGTTGATGCAGCCCAGCACTGTGTTGGCTTTTTTGGCACCTGCAGCACACGGCTGGCTCCTATTGACGTGATTGTCCACTAGGACTCCGAGATCCCTCTCACAGTTGCTACTATTGAGCAAAGTACCCCCTATACCAGCGGTTCTCAACCTGTGGGTCGCGACCCCATTTGGGGTCGAACGACCATTTCACGGGGGTCGCCAAACACCGCAGTCCGCCATTTTTTTCCCCTTTTCCCCTCGGCCAGCGCAGGGGGCAGCAGCGCGCATGCGTGGGGTAGCACCGCACATGCGCAATGCGGGCCGTCGCGCCGCGCATGCACGATGCGGGCCGTCGCGTGCGCCGTGCATGCACGATGCGGGCCGTTGCACGCGTGCCACGCATGCGCGATGCAGGCCGTCGCGCCGCGCATGCGCAGTGCAGGTCGGGGTAACAGCCTGAAAAAGGTTGAGAACCGCTGCCTTATACTATACCTGTACATTTGGTTTTTCTTCCCTAAACGTAGAACCTTTGCAAGAAAATATTTGCAAAAAAATAACCAAGCTCAGAGAGCACCAAGGACCCCACTGTCCTCCTGCTCCCTTTCACCCTTCTTGCTCCTCTTTCCACTCCCCCCGTCCTCCTCCTCCTTCTTCCAACACTGATGATGTTACCTTGTCGGGTCCTAAAACAGAGAACACCAAGGACCCCACAGTTTTTCTCCTCCCCTCCTCCTCCTCCTCCCTCACTCCCATTCTAGTGTTGACGATTCCCCTTACTGGCTGGAGAATTCTGGGATTTGAAGTCCACCTCTCTTGGTTGAAAAAGATGGCAACCCTCTGCTCAAAATGGAATGTATTTTGGATTTTTTTAAAAAAATAAGCACATTCTAAAAAGAATAAAAAAGTTGAAGACTGCCCCATTACTGTTTTGAGAAAAGTAATTGCTAAGATGTAGAAGTCCAAAATTTCTCAGAATAGAATAGAGCTGGAAGGGACCTTGGTGGTCTTCTAGTCCAGCCCCCAGATCAAGCAGGAGAACCTATGCCATCTCAGACAGGTGATTGTCTAGTCTTTTCTTAAAAACTTCCAGCGATGGAGCGCCCATGATTTCTGGTGGCAAGCTGTTCCACTGGTTGATTGTCCTCACTGTCAGGAAGTTTCTCCTTAATTCCAGGTTGCTTCTCTCCTTGATCAGTTTCCAACCATTGTTTCTTGTCCTGCCTTCAGCTGCTTTGGAGAATAGCTTGACCCCCTCTTCTTTGGGGCAGCCCCTGAGATACTGGAACATTGTTATCATGTCTCCCCAAACCCAAGTCCTGCAGCCGTTCTTCATGTGTTTTTGTCTCCAGGGCTTGCATCATCTTAGTTGCTCTTCTCTGATTTTTTTTCGAGACTCTCAACATCTTTTTTGTGATATGTTTTTTTTGTGATATGATATTAGCTATGGATCAGTGAGAATAATCAATGGTTCTCTTGGAAATCTTTGCTTCTCCTTACCAAATCTTTGACAGAAAGAGGCTTCAACTGAGAATCATTTGCCTAGATGTCTTCTTGATGTAGTTTTATTTTACTCACGTATTAAAAGTTATTTGCTGCCTATCTCGCGACGAGACATCGTTATCAATATATGGGAAGGAGAATCAAAAAACCTTCTGATGGGGATCTTACAAGAGGGCACTATTACTGAGATGAATCTAATTCTGAATTAGGTCACAGCAGCTAGACTGCAGGTGGGACAATACTGGAAGAAGCCAGAAACACCACCTATTGAAGTTTGGACTCTGAAAGTAATACATTTGGCAGAAATGGAGAAATTTTTTTGGCATATTTGAAGGATTGTTCGAACGAACAATGTGTAATAGACTAGAAACAGTGGATAGACTATAGATAAGAGAAACACCATTCAAATAAAATGTAACAGGCGTATAGTTGAGGCTTGAAGTGAAGAGTGAAGAATGTGTACCAAGTCAGACGTTTACAAAGATTAATACTTAGTGTTGTATTTCAGGTTTTATGACGATTGCTTCTTAAAATGATCTTATGTTTAATGTCGATTGTTTTAATAAAAATTTTAAAAAAAACAAAACCTTCTACGTTCTCCAAGGTGACCTTTTGCCAAAGGGTTGGCCTTCGGGCCGTTGTTTTCCTGATTTGGCCAAGCTGATTTGAGAGTTAATAGGTGATCTTAATAGTCATGTTACATAACCTGCTTTGGGAGGGGAACTTTTCCTTCCAGCCTTTCAAACACTTTCCAAATTAATGATCTGAATCTTCTGCGTTGCGTCACAGCGCTGGCCAAACCGATGAACCGGTAAACCGTTCAACTGGACACTAATCGCCCGAGGTGTTGAAATATTTTTGATTGGGGGTGGGGGGGGAAATGACTGTTGCAAAAAGGGAGCCAGGGTCTTTTACTGCTTCCCCCACCCTGGGGCAGATGTCAAAAGAACCCAGCCTTTATACACTATTCTTTTCCTTCAAATGATGGCTGTTTGTGGATTCTTGGGGATCGATTCTGTACAACTCAGGGCCCACCATTGCATTCTATAATTCTCCTTTTTTTTTTTTTTTTTTGTCTCCCAAACCACAGTCAGGTCTGCTTAGTTAACAAGCTGAAAAAAACCCAGCCCTTTCCAGGAATTAAGAGAATAAAAGAATAGAATAACAGATATAACAGATATAACAGAATAACAGAGTGGAAAGGGACCTTGGAGGTCATCTAGTCCAACCCCCTACTCAGGCAGGAAACTCTATACCATTTCAGACAAATGGCTGTCCAGTCTCTTCTTAAAAACTTCCAGCGATGGAGCGCCCATGATTTCTGGTGGCAAGCTGTTCTACTGGTTGATTGTCCTCACTGCCAGGAAGTTTCTCCTTAATTCCAGGTTGCTTCTCTCCTTGATCAGTTTCCAACCATTGTTTCTTGTCCTGCCTTCAGGGGCTTTGGAGAAGAGCTTGACTCCCTCTTCTTTGGGGCAGCCCCTGAGATATTGGAACACTGCTATCATGTCCCCCCTCGTCCTTCTCTTTCATTAAACGTGACATACCCAATTCCAGCCATCGTTCCTTGTATGTTTTAGCCTCCAGCCCCGCTGATCCTCTTTGTTGCTCTTCTCTGCACTCTTTCTAGAGTCTCAACATCTTTTTTACATCGTGGTGACCAAAACTGAATGCAGGATTCCAGGTGTGGCCTTACCAAGGCCTTGTAAAGTGGTATTAACACTTCACCTGATCTTGATGCAGCCCAGCACTGTGTTGGCTTTTTTGGCAGCTGCAGCACACGGCTGGCTCCTATTTAGATGATTGTCCACTAGGACTCCGAGATCCTTTTCACAGTTGCTACTATTGAGCAAGGTACCCCCTATACTATACCTGTGCATTTGGTTTTTCTTGCCTAAATACAGAACCTTACTTTTTTCCCCGCTGAATTTTATTTCGTTAGATAGCGCCCAGTGTTCGAGTCTGTCCAGATCCTCCTGTATCCTAAGCCTGTCTTCTAGTTTAGTTGCTGGAGTATAAAACAGCACCTGCCTTTTTTTTTTTTTTGCCTTGTTTTCCGAGTTTTTTTTGCAATCAGAGCTATAGTTGCTAGCCAGTTACTTAAACTCAACACAGGGGTGTAACTACAATTGCATTATTTCCAACCATTTTGAGGCAAAAAAAAAAAAAAGCCACACACAGCAACTACATTCCCTGTTGAGCGACTTACAACATTTGTCTATTTATTTGTTCAATGTATTAAGATGTAATCTTACCAGGCCGGTTCCATATTCTTTCCAGGTTGCTCAGCCAATAGAAAGAATGAAAAAAGAAACTGTCACGCAGAAACTGTCCAGACAGTTGGGTGTTGTGTGAACACAGCCACGCTGTTGATTTTGTATGTTTCACACTGCGGGAGGGGGGGGGATTTGATGTGGAGTGTTCACCGAATTTGAAGAGGGCGTTTATGGGGTCTTGGCTTCGGCTGGCCTGGAAAACGAAATAAAAGAAAAGCTGCAACCCATTGTGATGTCTGTTATTACGGTGCGCCGATCCAGAAGAGGCAAACATTTGCAAGCTTTCTGATCGTTTTCTTTTCGGACTTCTTTGCTAGCCCATCCAGGTCAGGTGGAAGTTGCCAACAGGAAATTTTGCCTGCAGTTCATGATCAAGCTGCAAGGAAGAAGGGAAGAAGGACCATCATTTTATGTATGTGAGCTTGTATGTATAGAATAGAATATGACAGAACAGAATAGAGTAGAGTAGAGTAGAGTAGAGTAGAGTAGAGTAGAGTATAGAGTAGAGTAGAGTAGAGTAGAGTAGAGTAGAGTAGAGTAGAGTAGAGTAGAGCAGAGCAGAGCAGAATAGAGTAGAAAGACAATAGAATAGAATAGAATAGAAAGACAATAGAATAGAATAGAATAGAATAGAATAGAATAGAATAGAATAGAATAGAATAGAATAGAATAGAATAGAATAGAATAGAATAGAATAGAATAGAATAGAATAGAATAGAAAACATGGAATGGAGTGGAGTGGAGTGGAGTGGAGTGGAGTGGAGTGGAGTAGAGTAGAGTAGAGTAGAGTAGAGTAGAGTAGAGTAGAGTAGAGTAGAGTAGAGTAGAGTAGAGTAGAGTAGAAAGACAACACAATGGAATATAGAAAGAATAGAATAGAATAGAATAGAATAGAATAGAATAGAATAGAATAGAATAGAATAGAATAGAATAGAATAGAATGGAATGGAATGGAATGGAATGGAATGGAATGGAATGGAATAGAATAGAATAGAAAGACAATAGAATGGAATATAGAAAGAATAGAATAGAATAGAATAGAATAGAATAGAATAGAATAGAATAGAATAGAATAGAATAGAATAGAATAGAATAGAATGGAATGGAATGGAATGGAATGGAACGGAACGGAACGGAATAGGAATAGGAATAGGAATAGGAATAGGAATAGGAATAGGAATAGGAATAGGAATAGGAATAGGAATAGGAATAGGAATAGGAATAGGAATAGGAATAGGAATAGGAAAGAATAGAGTGGAGTGGAGCGGAACGGAACGGAACGGAACGGAACGGAACAGAACAGAACAGAACAGAACAGAATAGAATAGAATAGAATAGAATAGAATAGAATAGAATAGAATAGAATAGAATAGAGCTGGAAGGGACCTTGGAGGTCTTCTAGTCCAGCCCCCTGCTCAAGCAGGAAAACCTATACCATTTCAGACAAGTGATTATCTAGCCTCTTCTTACAGCAGTACTGAAAAAAGTAACTTACGACCAGTTTTCACACTTACGACGGTTGCCGCATCCCTGTGGTCACGTGATCAAAATTCGGATGCTTGGCAACCGACTCATGTTTACGATGGACATAGTGTCCCCCCGGGGTCACATGATCCCCTTTGGCAACCTTCTGACAAGCAAAGTCAATGGGGGAGAGGCCGGATTCACTTAACAACCACCTTACCAACTTAACTGCAGCGATTCACTTAACAACTGTGGCAAGAAAGGTCGTAAAATGGGGCAAAACTCATTGAACCACGGTCGGGCTTATCGGCATAAATTTTGGGCTCAACTGTTGTCGTAAGTCGAGGACTCTCTGTACTGTTCCTCGCTGATAGACAGACTCTTGCCAAAGGAAAGCAGACAACTTGCACCATTAAACACGGATTCTGGGAACTGTTAGCAAGGCGCCGTCCTCAGCCTCATTCTCATACATTATCTAGACTGCACTGTCTTTTGTCCTCTGGAAGGCTGGGAATCCCTCTTGGGAATCCAGACTGCATTCCACCACGCCTACCACTTAACAAATGCCTTTATAGGGAAGGTTTTGCTCAGAAAAGCGGGACATAAATTCCAGAAAAGGCAATTACGCTTTTGGGTAACGTCTTATTATAGCAATAGCAACAGTTACTTGGACTTTATATACCGCTTCTGTTGGGGAGGAAACCAATCCTCCCACAGCCCCTTCCCGATGTTTTGTAAAGCCTTACCCACTTCAGCATCGCCCGACGGACGGACAGATCCGCGACGTTTAAAGGAGTACTGAATCTCACCGACAGGATGAAACGGTTCCTGGCTGCAGGGATCAAACACAGATTAAAAAAAAATACATGTAGTCCTTGACTTATAACGATCTACTTAGTGACCGTTCAAAGTTACAACATGAAAAAAGGGACTGACAACTGTTTTTCCCACTTGCGACGGTTGAGACACACACACACCCCAGTCACGTGATCAACATTCGAACACTTGGCGACACAGTCTTATTTGTGACGGTTGCAGTGTCCTGGGGTCATGTGATCACTTTTTACGATCTTCAGATAAGCAAACTCAACGGGGAAGTCAGTTCCACTTAACCACTGGGTTGCTAATTTAACCACTGCAGTGATTCACTTAACAAACCTGGCAAGAAAGTTTATAAAATGGGGCAAAACTCACTTAACAACTGTTTCTATATCGACATAAATGTTGGGGTCCATTGGGGTCGTAAATCAAGGACTATCTGTATTCTGGGACTTCAACTCCCACAATTCCTGAGCCAGCATGGGGGAAACTATGCCCCCCTCATGACTCGTGGACTTCAACTCCCAGAATTCCTGAGCCAGCATGGGGGAACTATGGCCCCTTCATGACTGGCGGACTTCAACTCGCAGAATTCCTGAGCCAGCATGGGGGAAACTATGCCCCCCTCATGACTCGTGGACTTCAACTCCCAGAATTCCTGAGCCAGCATGGGGGAAACTATGCCCCCCTCATGACTCATGGACTTCAACTCCCAGAATTCCTGAGCCAGCATGGGGGAACTATGGCCCCTTCATGACTGGCGGACTTCAACTCCCAGAATTCTTCAGCCAGCATGGGGGAACTATGGCCCCTTCATGACTCATGGACTTCAACTCCCAGAATTCTTCAGCCAGCATGGGGGAACTATGGCCCCTTCATGACTTGTGGACTTCAACTCCCAGAATTCCTGAGCCAGCATGGGGGAACTATGGGCCCCTCATGACTCGTGGACTTCAACTCCCAGAATTCTTCAGCCAGCATGGGGGAACTATGGCTCCTTCATGACTGGCGGACTTCAACTCCCAGAATTCCTGAGCCAGCATGGGGGAACTATGGCCCCTTCATGACTCATGGACTTCAACTCCCAGAATTCTTCAGCCAACATGGGGGAACTATGGCCCCTTCATGACTCATGGACTTCAACTCCCAGAATTCTTCAGCCAACATGGGGGAACTATGGCCCCTTCATGACTCATGGACTTCAACTCCCAGAATTCTTCAGCCAACATGGGGGAACTATGGCCCCTTCATGACTGGCGGACTTCAACTCCCAGAATTCCTGAACCAGCATGGGGGAACTATGGCCCCTTCATGACTCATGGACTTCAACTCCCAGAATTCTTCAGCCAACATGGGGGAACTATGGCCCCTTCATGACTCGTGGAATTCAACTCCCAGAATTCTTCAGCCGGCATGGGGGAACTATGGCCCCTTCATGACTTGTGGACTTCAACTCCCAGAATTCCTCAGCCAGCATGGGGGAACTATGGCCCCTTCATGACTTGCGGACTTCAAATCCCAGAATTCCTGAGCCAGCGTGGGAGAACTATGGCCCCTTCATGACTCGTGGACTTCAACTCCCAGAATTCCTGAGCCAGCCATGCTGAGGAGAAAGGGAGAGGTTTCCAAGCTGAGCCATGCTGGCTCAGGAATTCTGGGAGTTGAAGTCCACGAGTCATAAAAGAACTAAGGTTGCTTACCCCTGTCATATACAAACTATCTAGATTGCACTGCCCCTTGTCCTCTAGAATGCTGCCCCTCCCTCCTGGGAATCCAGACCACATCCACCACACCTTCTCCAGATGAGTGCTGTGGGAGAGCAGGCCATCAATGGGGAAACCAGATTCACTTTACAACCGTGTTACTAACTTAACAACAGCAGCGATTCACTTAACAGTCACAGCGATTCAGTTAATAACAGCAGCGAGAAAGGTTGTAAAATGGGTCAAAACTGACTTCAAGACTGTCTTACTTAGCAATACAAAATTTTGGTCTCAACAACTACCAGCACGCTCCTTAATTCTACATCTTGTTTCAATCCCTTTATACAGATCGTTCGGGAGGATTCGGCACGTGACCGTTCTCTACACACACCTAAATATATTCAGCCTGATATAACACAGGCCCAGGTTGAGGATTGCAATTCAGATCCCAATCTGTACCTGAACTGATCCAGCAGCTGAAGGAAAATTTTGAAAAATGAGGATTTTTTAGGATCCTCGTACCTCTTTTGAATTAAGAAGAATTCAACCATTAAGACCGGGGGGATGCTTACCTGCAGTTGGAGGGAGACTCGTAAAAGCTGAGGGAGATGTGATTATGGAAGGAACGACAGTCATGGTGGTTGCAGGACCTTCACTTGAGGGAGTTGTTGAGGACGGAGTAATTAGTCCCAGTCTGGACCTTCCTGGGTTAGAAGACAGAAGACCAGTAGATGTAGCTTTTGGGGTGCTTCTGTCTTGAGTAACGGAAGAGTAGGTTGAGGAGAGAGAGCTTCCCGGCCACCAGCTAGTGATCTTAGCCTCAGAACTCATGGTAACTGCTGAAGAGCCGGTTGTGTTTCCAAGTCCAGAAATGCCACTCGTAGGTGTGGAGGTCACTAATGTTGAAGTAAGAAGGGGAAACAATGGAGAGGTTGTAATTGTCTCAGTTGTGAGAGGAAGAGAACGGGCGTGTTTCTCACTCGTGGTTTCTGCTGGTGAGATAGTGGAGATGGTAGTCGGTGGTCCTTCAGATGTCATCTTGTCTCGGGGAGTTGGAGAACGAGAGCTGGAATTCATCTCCTGTGTCGTGGAGCTGATGATGAGCATGGTTGACTCTTTTGGCTGAGTGGTCCCTTCTTTGGAAGGACCCCCAAAAGCAGTGCTGGAGATGGAGGTCATTGCAAGGGATGAAGAAGATGCAGTGACATCTGAGGTGCCAGCAGGAGTGGACCCTTCAGGTGAGGAAGAGGAGAGCAGCGTTGTGGCTCCTCCAGGGAGACTTGTTTCTCCAAGGGTGCTCCACGGACTGGTCGTGTCAGAGAGAAGAGTCACGGAAGAGAGGAGGAACTCTGTGGTCACTGCTGCTCGTGTGGTAGTTTCTGCTGGTGAGGTGGTGGAGATGGTGGTCAGTGGTCCTTCAGATGTCATCTTCTCTCGGGGAGTTGGAGGACGAGAGCTGGAATTCATCTCCTGTGTCGTGGACCTGATGACAAGCATGGTGGACTCTGATGGGAGACTCGTCCCTTCTTCAGAAGAACCTCCAAAAGAAGTGCTGGCGATTGAGGACATTGCAAGAGAGGAAGAAGCCACAGTGATATCCGGGGTACCAGCAGATGTGGACCCTTCAGGTGAGGAAGAGGAGAGCAGCGTTGTGGCTCCTTCAAGGAGACTTCTTTCTCCAAGGGTGCTCCATGGACGGGTTGTTTTAGAGAGAAGAGGCACGGAAGAGGGGAGGAACTCTGTGGTCTCCACTGCTGGTGTGGTAGTTTCCATGCCGCCAGTGGTGTCAGGCACGGATGTGAAAAGGTGTGGCAGTGACGTGGGCACACGTGTTGGAGGAAAAGTTGTAAGCTTGGTTGTGGTTTCTCCTGAAAGGAAAGGCGACAAGTTTCTTTTGTGATGATCACCTCTTGCATTACATTTGATCAACTCTGCTTTGGCCAACAAAGACTAGGGGGTAACATGATACCAGTGTTCCACTATCAAAGGGGCTACCACAAAGAAGGGGGTGGTGTTAACATATTCTCCAAAGCACCTGAAGGCAAGACAAGAAGTAAAGGATGGAAACTAACCAAGAAGAGAAGCAACCTAGAACTAAGGAGAAACTTCCTCCCAGTGACGACAATCAAACAGTGGAACAACCTGCCTCCAGAAGCTGTGGGTGCTCCATCACTGGAGGCTTTCAAAAAGAGACTGGACAACCATTGGTCTATAATGGTATAGGGTCTCCTACTTGAAGGAAGACCACTAAGGTTCCTTCCAACTCTGTCCTTCTGGATCACAAAGATAGATAAAGCAGGAAGAGGTCTCTAAAGACCTCCTCCTTAAGTCAACTGAGTTTCATTTTAAGCTTTTGCACCAGCTGTGCATGGAAATACTTTCCCAGTCTTAGGATGGCCAAGTATTGACCCAGGGGGGGGTGCTTACCTGCAGTTTGAGGGAGACTCGTGAAAGCTGAGGGAGATGTGGTGATGGAAGGAACAACAGTCTTGGTGGTTGCAGGACCTTCACTTGAGGGAGTTGTTGAGGACGGAGTAAATAGTCCCAGTCTGGACCTCCCTGGGTTAGAAGACAGAAGACCAGTAGATGTAGCTTTTGGGGTGCTTCTGTCTTGAGTAACGGAAGAGTAGGTTGAGGAGAGAGAGCTTCCCGGCCACCAGCTAGTGATCTCAGCCTTAGAACTCATGGTAACTTTCGAAGAACCAGTTGTGTCTCCAACTCCAGAAGTGGCGCTCAGAAGTGTGGAGGTCGCTAATGATGAAGTAGGATGGGGAACCGACAAGGGGGAGGTTTTCATTGTCTCGGTTGTGATAGAAGGAGAACTTGAATGTTTCTCACTCGTGGAGGAGTCTGCTTGTGAAGTGGTGGAGATGATGGTGGATACGGCTTCAGATGTCATCTTGTCTTGGGGAATTGGAGAATAAGGGATGGAGATGGTGTCCTCTGTGGTGGAGCTGATGATGATCATGGTTGGCTCTTTTGGCTGAGTGGTCCCTTCTTTGGAAGGACCCCCCAAAGCAGTGCTGGAGATGGAGGTCATTGCAAGGGATGAAGAAGACGCAGTGACATCTGAGGTGCCAGCAGGAGTGGACCCTTCAGGTGAGGAAGAGGAGAGCAGCGTTGTGGCTCCTCCAGGGAGACTTGTTTCTCCAAGGGTGCTCCACGGACTGGTCGTGTCAGAGAGAAGAGCCACAGAAGAGAGGAGGAACTCTGTGGTCTTCAGTGCTGGTGTGGTAGTTTTCATGACACCAGTGGTGTCAGACACGGATGTGAAATGATGTGGCTCTGATGTGGACATACTTGGAAGAGAAATTGTGACCTCAGTTGTGGCTTCTGCTGAAAAGAAAGGAGACAGGTTACTTTTGTGCTGACCAACTCTTGTGTTGACCAACTCTTAATCAACCCTGCATTTGTGATATGGTAGCAGTCTTCCAGTATCTCAGGGGCTGCCCCAAAGAAGAGGGGATCAAGCTATTCTCCAAAGCACCCGAAGGCAGGACAAGAAGCAACGGATGGAGACGAATCAAGGAGAGAAGCAACCTGGAATTAAGAGGAATTTCCTAATAGTGAGGACAATTCACCAGTGGAACCACTTGCCTCCAGAAGTTGCAGGTGCTCCAACACTGGAGGCATTCAAAAAGAGAGTGGACAACCCATTTCTCTGAAATGGTGTAGAGTCTCCTGCTTGAGTAGGAGGCTCGACTAGAAGACCTCCAAAGTCCCTACCAAATCTGAGCTTTGGCAGCCAGCTGCACTTCGCCAACTCCTAGCGTAGGGCCACCACCAGGTCTATGCATTGGTGGGCCTGGAACAATTCACTGTGGGCAACTCACCATGTCCGACTTGATGTGGAACAACTAGCCCTGGGACAAGAGTTATATTAATATAGAAGAATTGGTGGAATACAATTATTAAAGCAAGGATGCCAAATGAAATGGGAATGACAACAATTAAAATATTTTTAAAAATTATTTTAAATAATTGAATTGAATTGTTGAATTGTCCCGCAGCAAGTTGGTGGTGGTTAGTTGCCCCATTCTGTTACTTTCAACAAACCCAATGCTCACCCCAAAGCCATCTTCCTGGAGCTACGTTTCAAGGAAGTCCCCCCCCAAAGATGAGATGAACGTTGGACGTCTACAGAAGAGGTTGGAAAGTTGTAATCTATTCAGAAAGCAGCTGGGCACCATCAAACTCTTACCCTAGATGAGGAGACACCCACACAGGTGGACCTTTCTGCTCTGAAAGTCCTCCCTTCATTGTTGCCAGATGTGCTCCTCAAAGGTGAGGGATCATCATGGGTGAAACATACATGGACCTTTGGGGTGATGGCCAGGCATAGATCACAAAGATCGCTGAAGCAGGAAAGGATCTCCAAAGATCTTCTTCTTAAGCTGACCGAGTTTCATTCTGAGCATCTGCAGCCAGCTGCGCATGGAAATGCTTTTCCAGAATTGTGGTCAACCATTCAGACAGGAGGATGCTTACCTGCAGTTTGAGGGGGACTCGGGAAAGCTGAGGGAGATATGGTGGTGGAAGGAACAACAGACATGGTGGTTGCAGGACCTTCACTTGAGGGAGTTGTGGAGGACGGAGTAGATAGTCCCAGGCTGGATCTTCCTGGTCTAGAAGACGGAAGACCAGCAGATGTAGCTTTTGGGGTGCTTCTGTCTTGAGTAACTGAAGAGTAGGTTGAGGAGAGAGAGCTTCCCGGCCACCAGCTAGTGATCTCAGCCTCAGAAGTCATGGTAACTTCCGAAGAGCCGGTTGTGTCTCCAACTCCAGAAGTGGCACTCGGATATGCGGAGATCGCTAATGATGAAGGGCGAAGGGAAACCGACAAGGGGGAGGTTTTCATTGTCTCGGTTGTGGTAGGAGAACTTGCATGTTTCTCACTCGTGGTTTCTGCTGGTGAGGTGGTGGAGATGGTGGTCAGTGGGCCTTCAGTTGTCATCTTGTCTTGGGGAGTTGGAGAACGAGGCATGGAGAAGGTGTCCTCTGTGGTGGAGCTAATGTCGAGCATGGTTGACTCTGCTGGTTGAGTGGTCCCTTCTTCAGAAGGACCCCCAAGAGAAGTACTGGAAATGGAGATCATTGCAAGGGATGAAGAAGATGCAGTGACATCCGGGGTACCAGCAGGAGTGGACCCTGCAGGTGAGGAAGAGGAGAGCAGCGTTGTGGCTCCTCCAGGGAGACTTGTTTCTCCAAGGGTGCTCCACGGACTGGTCGTGTCAGAGAGAAGAGCCACGGAAGAGGGGAGGAACTCTGTGGTCTCTGCTGCTCGGGTGGTAGTTTCTGCTGGTGAGGTGGTGGAGATGGTGGTCAGTGGTCCTTCAGATGTGATCTTCAGTGCTGATATGGTAGTTTCCATGACACCAGTGGTGTCAGGCAGGGGTGTGAAATGACGTGGCTCTGACATGGACATACTTGTTGGAGGAGAAGTTGTGACCTGGGTTGTGGTTTCTCCTGAAAAGAAAGGAGACAGGTCACTTTTGTGTTGTCTAACCCTCATGTTGAGCAACTCTTGTATTGACCAACAATTAATCAATGGAAGGGCTTGCCTCCAGAAGTTCTGGATGCTCCATCACTGGAGGCTTTTAAGAAAAGATTGGACAGCCATTGTCCAGAATGATATGGGTCAGGGGTGGGGAACCTTGGCTCTTTTATGACTTGTGGACTTCAACTCCCAGAATTTCTGAGTTAGCATGGTTGGTTCAGGAATTCTGGGTATTGAAGTCCACAAGTCATAAAAGAGCCAAGGTTGTTCTGTTATTGTTACATTAGCCAACCCTTTACAGCTGTGACAACAGGTGTGGGTTTGTGCAAGAACATTTCTCCTGCTCTAGCACAGGGGTCTTCAGACGTGGCCCTTTTATGACTTGTGGACTTCAACTCCCAGAATTCCTCAGCCGGCATGGGGGAACTATAGCCCCTTCATGACTTGCGGACTTCAACGCCCAGAATTCCTCAGCCGGCATGGGGGAACTATGGCCCCTTCATGACTCGGGGACTTCAACTCCCAGAATTCCTCAGCCAGCATGGGGGAACTATGGCCCCTTCATGACTCGTGGACTTCAACTCCCAGAATTCCTGAGCTGGCGTGGGGGAACTATGGCCCCTTCATGACTTGTGGGCTTCAACTCCCAGAATTCCTGAGCCGGCATGGGGGAACTATGGTGCCTTCATGACTTGCGGACTTCAACTCCCAGAATTCCTGAGCTGGCGTGGGGGAACTATGGCCCCTTCATGACTTGTGGACTTCAACTCCCAGAATTCCTGAGCCGGCATGGGGGAACTATGGCCCCTTCATGACTTGTGGACTTCAACTCCCAGAATTCCTCAGCCAGCCTCCATCTTGTTTGTTAGATTTAAGATAGGGGTCTTCAAACTTGGCCCTTTTATGACTTGTGGACTTCAGCATGCCTGGCTGAGGAATTCTGGGAGTTGAAGTCCACAAGTCATAAAAGAGCCAAGTTTGAAGACCCCTGCTCTAGCACCACCACCACCGTCCGCTAGTGGTTATAAATTGAGGACTATCTGTACTTTTATGCTTGAGTTGCAGTCTACACAAAGGCCGTCTTATAGATGAGGTCAAGCTGAAAAAAACAAGTTGACAAGTTGACGGATTTCGTAGCGCATCACATCCACCCATTGCAGCTCTGTTTTTTTTCTATATTTCCTACTAATTTAAAATGCAAGGCAACTTCCAACTTTCCTAAAGATAGATGCAATTATATAATTGGGAAATTAATGAACTGGACAGCTTGCCTCCCGACGTTGGGGGCGCTCCATGTTTGGAGGTTTTCAAGGAGAGACTGGACAGCCCCTTGTCTGAAATGGCATAGGGTCTCCTGCCTGAGCAGGGGGTTGGACTAGATGACCTCCAGGGTAGCTTCCCACCGTTGGACAGAATGAGGGAACACGTCTAGCCTCTTACAACTAAAGAAAGCATAACCCTTGTCTAAATTTTAAAACTAACAACGTTGGCGGTATTTAAACAAATCGATCATATTCACGGATTCCAAAGGAATTAGCCATTGTGATCAAACAGGATTGTAAAAATAATCTCTAGTTTAAAAAGCTAAACGAGGTTTTAGAATAATCGTAATGTTCAATTTCGAAATCTCCGTCCGTTCATTTTTTAAAAATCTGCTTTTTTCTTACTCAGTTTTACATTCCTTCGTTCTAGTGATCCATCATAGAAAAATTCTAATTTCAAAGGCACATCCATCTTTATATCTCTTTCCCTCTCTCCCCTTTTCCCTCTCTCCCTCGCTCCTTCCTTTTCCTTCCTTCCTTCCTTCCTCCCCCTTTTCTCTTTGTTTCTTTCCCTTTCCTCCCTCCCTGCCTCCCTTTCTTTATCCTTCCTTTCTGTCTCCCTCCCTCCTTTTCTTTCTTTCTCTTTTTTTCTTTCCTCCCTCCCTCCGTCTTTCTTTATCCTTCCTTCCTCTCTCCCTCCCTTCCTTCCTTTTCCTTCCTTCCTTCCTTTTTCTTTCCTTCCTTCCTCCCTTTTTCTTTCTTTCTTTTTCCTTCCTTCCTCTGTCTTTCTTTCTTTTTTTCTTTCTTTCCTTTCTTTCCTCCCTCCCTGCCTCCTTCTTTATCCTTTCTTCCTTTCTCTGTCTCCCTCCCTCTTTCTTTCTTTCTTTCTCTTTCCTCCCTCCCTCCGTCTTTCTTTATCCTTCCTTCCTTCTTCTCTCCCTCCCTTCCTTTCTTTTCCTTCCTTTCCTTCCTTTTCTTTCTTTTTTCTTTCCTTCCTTCCTTCCTTTCTTTTTTCTTTCCTTCCTTCCTCCCTGTCTTTCTTTTCCTTCCTTCCTTCCTTCTTTCTTTCCTTCCTTCCTTCCTTTTCTTTCTTTTTTCTTTCCTTCCTTCCTTCCTTTCTTTTTTCTTTCCTTCCTTCCTCCCTGTCTTTCTTTTCCTTCCTTCCTTCCTTCTTTCTTTCCTTCCTTCCTTCCTCCTTTTCTTTCTTTCCTTCCTTCCCTCTTTCCTTCCTCCCTTCCTTTCTTTCTTTCTTTCTCTCTCTCTCCCTCCCTCCCTCCCGCACTCCTTCCTTCCTTCCTTCCTTTCTTTTTCTTTCTTTCTCTCTCCCTCTCCCTCTCTCCCTCCCTCCCGCACTCCTTCCTTCTTTCCTTCTTTCCTCCCTCCCTCCCTCCCTTCCTTCCTAACTTCCTTTCTTTCTTTCTTTCTTTCTTTCTTTCTTTCTTTCTTTCTTTCTTTCTTTCTTTCTTTCTTTCTTTCTTTTTCTGGCACTTACCAGTAATCTTGGCAAATTCCAGTAAGAGTAAAAGGGGCACCACTGGAAAATACCCCAGGGCCATTTCAGGCAGATTTTTAAGGCTGTTCTGCTGTCCACCCGGCTCTCAACAGCCTGAGGCCAGCATGACAGTAAAATAAAGTAGCCAATTAAAGATCTCTTAAATCTGAAATGGATTATTTTTTTAAAAGAGGTTTCCTGGTGGATCCAATTGACAAGGCAGGGAGGAGCTTTCTGGACTAGTCTGTACCCTTCGCTGGGTTGCTCTTGATGTTTATCTTTTGTTTCTGCCCAGAATGTGACTAGGTTTAATCCCTGATAGCTCAGCCGCCCGTGGTTTCTTTAAAAGCCAGGATTGTTCTCATTTTACATAACTTTGGGGGGGAGGGAGGGAGGGGCCCAGACCCCTGGGAAACGCAGGGGACGTCCGTCTTAAAACTTTTGTGATTTTGTTGTGTAATTCGCAGCTGCTGGCACTGCACCACGATTTGCTAAGTTCGTATAGCCCAGGGGTTCTCAACCTTGGCAACTTTAAGACTTGTGGACTTCAACTCCCAGAATTCCTCAGCCAGCTTTGCTGGCTGAGGAATTCTGGGAATTGAAGTCCACAGGTCTTAAAGTTGCCAAGGTTGAGAACCCCTGGCTATAGCCTACCTAGTGTTGAAGCAACAGATAATCCTCGGCTGACAGCCATCTGTTTAGTGACCGTTCAGAGCTAGACAGCGACTTAAAAGTCCTCACCTTTAGGACAGTCACAGCATCCTCCTAGTCCTGCGGTCCCCATTTGCAACTTTCCCAGCTGGGCTTTGGCCAAGCCAAATTGATGGGGCAAGCCGGACTCACAGAACGGCTGGGTGATTCACTTAACGACTGCAGCGATGTGCTTAGCAACCGTGACAAAAAGCGAGGGTGCGAAATCAGGTGCGTGGCTCGCTTAATGACGGCCTCGCTTGACAACAGAAATTCTGGTCCCAGTTGTGGTTGTAGGTCAAGGACACAAGAAAGGGTCTCTCTCTCTCTCTCTCTTTCCTCTCCCCCCCTCTTTCTCTTTCCTCTCTCTCTCCCTTTCTCTTTCCCTCTCTTTCTCTTTCCTCTCCCTCCCTCCCTCCCTCCATCTTTTCTCTCTTTCCTCTCCCTTTCTATCTCTCTCTCCCTCTTTCCTCTCCCCCCTCTTTCTCTTTCCTCTCTCTCTCCCTCTCTCTCTCTCCCTTTCTCTTTCCCTCTCTTTCTCTTTCCTCTCCCTCCCTCCCTCCCTCTTTTCTCTTTCCTCTCCCTTTCTATCTCTCTCTCCCTCTTTTTCCTCTCCCTCTTTCTCTTTCCTCTCGCTCTCTCTTTCCTCTCTCTCTCCCTCTCTCTCTCCCTCTTTCTCTTTCCCTCTCTCTTTCTTTCCTCTCCCTCCCTCCCTCCCTCCCTCTTTTCTCTTTCCCTTTCTATCTCTCTCTCCCTCTTTTTCCTCTCCCTCTTTCCTCTCCCTTCCTCCCTTTCTCTTTCCTCTCCCCCCTCTTTCTCTTTCCTCTCTCTCTCCCCCTCTCTCTCCCCCTTTCTCTTTCCCTCTCTTTCTCTTTCCTCTCCCTCCCTCCCTCCCTCCCTCTTTTCTCTTTCCTCTCCCTTTCTATCTCTCTCTCCCTCTTTTTCCTCTCCCTCTTTCCTCTCCCTTCCTCCCTCTTTCACTTTCCTCTCCCCCCTCTTTCTCTTTCCTCTCTCTCTCCCTCTCTCTCTCCCTTTCTCTTTCCCTCTCTTTCTCTTTCCTCTCCCTCCCTCCCTCCCTCCCTCTTTTCTCTCTTTCCTCTCCCTTTCTATCTCTCTCTCCCTCTTTTTCCTCTCCCTCCCTCCCTCTTTCTCTTTCCTCTGGCTCTCTCTCTTTCCTCTCTCTCTCCCTCTCTCTCTCTCTCTCTCTCCCTCTTTCTCTTTCCCTCTCTCTTTCTTTCCTCTCCCTCCCTTCCTCCCTCCCTCTTTTCTCTCTTTCCTCTCCCTTTCTATCTCTCTCCCTCTTTTTCCTCTCCCTCCCAACCTCTTTCTCTTTCCTCTCGCTCTCTCTCTTTCCTCTCTCTCTCCCTCTCTCTCTCCTTTTCTCTTTCCCTCTCTCTTTCTTTCCTCTCCCTCCCTTCCTCCCTCCCTCTTTTCTCTCTTTCCTCTCCCTTTCTATCTCTCTCTCCCTCTTTCCTCTCCCTCCCTCCCTCTTTCTCTTTCCTCTGGCTCTCTCTCTTTCCTCTCTCTCTCCTCTCTCTCTCTCTCTCTCTCTCTCTCTCTCTCTCTCTCTCTCCCTTTCTCTTTCTCTTTCTCTTTCCCTCTCTTTCTCTTTCCTCTCCCTCCCTTCCTCCCTCCCTCTTTTCTCTCTTTCCTCTCCTTTTCTATCTCTCTCTCCCTCTTTTTCCTCTCCCTCTTTCCTCTCCCTCCCTCCCTCCCTCCCTCTTTCTTTCCTCTCCCTCTTTCTTTCTCTCTTTCCTCTCCCTCTCTCTTTCTCTCTTTCCTCTCCCTCTCTTTCTCTCTTTCTTCTTCCCCCCTCTCTCTCTCTTTCTCTCTTTCCCCTCCCTCCCTCCCTCCTTCCCTCCCCCCCTCTCTCTGCAACAACTTAATCTTTCAGAGTCTCTGATGTTTTTGGTTTCACAAGTAAAGCGCAAGAATTGCAGGAGCAGCGGATAACAAAAGGGTGGGACTGGCAAACACACTGAACGTAGTAACTGGTTTTTCCGGATGTGTACCATACACAGAATCATAAACTAACCACATAGGATGGGTCCATACCACCAAAAGATGCAAATAAATAAATAAAAACCCTGATCAAGGTTAACACTCACCAAGCTGAATGCATCTCCTACTTTTTACCTGACCTGGGTGAAAATGGTGTCATTACACTAGACAACCCACAACTGGCAGGTCTTTGCATTTATGATAGAGTAGAGTAGAGTAGAGTAGAGTAGAGTAGAGTAGAGTAGAGTAGAGTAGAGTAGAGTAGAGTAGAGTAGAGTAGAGTAGGGGAGGGGAGGGGAGGGGAGGAGAGAATAGAATTACAGAGCAGAATAGAGTAGAGTAGAGTAGAGTAGAGCAGGAGAGAATAGAATAGAATAGAATAGAATAGAATAGAATAGAATAGAATAGAATAGAATAGAATAGAATAGAATAGAGTAGAGTAGAGTAGAGTAGAGTAGGGGAGGGGAGGGGAGGGGAGGGGAGGGGAGGGGAGGAGAGAATAGAATAGAATAGAATAGAATAGAATTACAGAGCAGAATACAGTAGAGTAGAGTAGAGTAGAGTAGAGTAGAGTAGAGTAGAGTAGAGTAGAGTAGAGTAGAGTAGAGTAGAGTAGAGTAGGAGAGAATAGAACAGAACAGAATAGAATTACAGAGCAGAGTAGAGTAGAGTAGAATAGAGTAGAGTAGAGTAGAGAAGAATAGAGTAGAATAGAATAAGTAGAGTAGAGTAGAATAGAATAGAGTAGAATAGAATAGAGTAGAGTAGAGTAGAGTAGAATAGAATAAGTAGAGTAGAGTAGAGTAGAATAGAATAGAATAGAGTAGAGTAGAGTAGAGTAGAGTAGGATAGGATAGGATAGGATAGGATAGGATAGGATAGGATAGGATAGGATAGGATAGGATAGGATAGGATAGGATAGGATAGGATAGGATAGAAAAGAGTAGAGTAGAGTAGAGTAGAGTAGAGTAGAGTAGAACAGAACAGAATAGAATCTGGAAGGGACCTTGGAGGTCTTCTAGTCCAGCCCCCTGCTTGAGCAGGAGAACCTATTTATGACTGTCACAGGATTCCCATAATTTTTCTCAGCAGAGGAGGGGCTCCCTTTGGCTGGAGGTGTTCTGGGGCAGGGATGCTAGTATAGTGGTAGGTAGGACCCTGCCCTGGGAAAGGGGTTGGACTAATTGACCTCTAAAGCGGCTTTCAATCTTTCCATTCCAAGATTGTATTATTTTTGGCTGTTCAGTTAGTCAGAGGATCAAGGCTGGGTTTTCCCCTCCTGGGTTCATTTTTAGAGTCTCATTTCCTTCCGATACCTTCCACATTCCAGGAACAAAAAGCTCCACTGATGTTTCCTCATTCCATCAGTTTTAGTGGTCCCTCCCTCCCTCCCTCCCTCCCTCCCTCTCTGCCACTTGGCTTTTCAATCCCTGATCTCACCAACGACAAATAGAGATTTAGAAAAATTTAAAAAAAATTCTTCTTTTCTCTGGAACAAGCCCGTTTGGTGACAAACTAGCTGCAGTTGTGAACCTTCTGGGCGTGCGTGCGTGTGTCTGTGAGTGACAATATCACTGGAGGTGAATTCTGCATTCATGTGAGGCCCAAGTGAAAGCAAGGTGGATAGGACAGGTATCCAAGACCAGCCCTCTACTGTAGGGGTCCCCAATCCCTGGGCCCTGGAACGGTACGCGGCCTGCCAACAACCAGGCGCGGCCTGCCAACAACCAGGCCGCGCAAACAAGCAAAGCCCCATCCGTGGGATGCAGGCAGCACACAAAACCACGCACTCTCCGGTCCGCGGAAAAAACCTCTTTCCAAGGAACCGGTCCCTGGTGCCCAAATGGTTGGGGACGTCTGCTCTACTGCAAATGGAGCTACAGTAGTCCTTGATTTATATTCATACCACTTTACAAGGCCTGGGTAAGGCCACACTTGGAATGCTGCATCCAGTTGTGGTCACCATGATGTAAAAAAAGATGTTGAGACTCTAGAAAGAGGGCAGAGAAGAGCGAGAAAGATGGTCAGGGGGGCTGGAGGCTAAAACATACAAGGAATGGCTGCCGGTATTGGGTATGTCCAGTTTAATGAAGAGAAGGACGAGGGGGGACAGGATAGCAGTCTTCCAGTGTCTCAGGGGCTGCCCCAAAGAAGAGGGAGTCAAGCTATTCTCCAAAGCGCCAGAAGGCAGGACAAGAAGCAACAGATGGAGAAACTGATCAAGGAGAGAAGCAACCTGGAACTAAGGAGAAACTTCCTGACAGTGAGAACAATTAACCAGTGGAACCACCTGCCTCCAGAAGCGGTGAATGCTCCAACACTGGAAGTTTTAAGAAGAGACTGGACAGCCGTTTCTCTGAAATGGTATAGCAGGGGGTTGGACTAGATGACCTCCAAGGTCACTTCCAACATTATTATTATTATTATCTTTTATTCATTAAACATGAACGTCAGTCAACTAACATTCAAATTGGCTGGTGCTGATGGTTGACATGGATCGCTACCAGCATCCTAGGTGTCAACCAGGTATCTCCTTAAAATATAAGATGTTCCGAGTAGCACAGTTTTTTGTAATATTGCTGGAGATGATGATGATGATGATGATAATAATAATAAAGTTGGAAGGGACCTTGAAGGTCATCTGGTCCAGCCCCCTGCTCAGGCAGGAAACCCTACACCATTTCAGACAAAGGGCTGTCCAGTTTCTTATTAAAAACTTCCAGTGTTGGAGCATTCACAGCTTCTGGAGGCAGGTGGTTCCACTGGTTAATTGTTCTCATTGTCAGGAAGTTTCTCCTCAATTCCAGGTTGCTTCTCTCCTTGATTAGTTTCCACCTGTTGCTTCTTGTCCTGCCTTCAGACGCTTTGGAGAGTAGCTTGACTCCCTCTTCTTTGGGGCAGCCCCTGAGATATTGGAACACTGCTATCATGTCCCCCCTTGTCCTTCTTTTCATTAAACTGGACATACCCAATTCCAGCAATAGTTCCTTATATGCTTTAGCCTCCAGTCCCCTAATCATCTTTGTTGCTCTTCTCTGCCCTCTTTCTAGAGTCTCAGCATCTTTTTTACATCGTGGTGACCAAAACTGGATGCCGTATTCCAAGTGTAGCCTTACCAAGGCCTTGTAAAGTGCAGTTTCTTTTTTTATTTTCAGTTTCTTTTTTTATTTTAACAATATTTTATTGCTTTATAAAGTTAAGGGAAAAGGGGGATCGATATAGGTAGTGGGATTCAGAGTAGGGTTCAGGGATGGGGTTGGGATGGGGGTAGGTACAACAATGGGATTGCCCCCAATACCATTCCAAGCTTTAGCAAACATACTATCTTCCGGATACAGTTATTCAGTGGGAATAGTTAATCTCTACCTCTATATCTCTATATAGTATATATAAAAATAAAAATGTAAATGTTCGTTTGTTCAAAATCTTTAATCTCCGAAAGCTCTTCACCGATTGCTTTGAAATTTTGACACAACATTGCATTCAAATACGCACATGTTTTTATGTTTTTATATACCTACTATTATATAGATGTCACACCTGTTGACAGGTAAAAACATGCTTTTTTGAAAAACAGCGCCATCTGTTGGCCGTAAAGGCAACACACACTACGATTTCAGACAGTCTTTATATCTGCACAGACAATGGAACAACAAAAAATATTGTACACCCACAAGCATTGTGAAATTAAACATATTACAAACGTGCGTTTTCTCTTTTCTTTCTTTTCCATTTAACCAGACTGAGCCACAGCAACGCGTGGCTGGGTACAGCTGGTATAATAATAAGTAGCTGTAGTCAACAAAAATAGTAATAATTAGGACCATTCAAATGAAAAATATATTTTGGATTGGGAAAAATGGATAGAATATATACAAGGGAAATATCAATCTAAGAAATTGTATTTAGGATATAGTTAAATTTTTATATGTGGGACTGAAAAATATAGTTAAATTTTTATTAGGATTTATATAATAATTTGGTTTAGTTTAGTGGGTTTTCTTGTGTTTTACCCTGTATTCACTTTGGGAAGTCGGGGTGGGTGGGGGTGGGTTGGGGGGGGGTGTTACAACGTTATGTAATTGCAATATTGGTATTATATAAGCATGATATATTTTTCGATAAAAGAGGGGTTGTTCGGACAGCACCTCGGAACCACATCTGGAGGGGGTGGAGATTGAGGAGTGAAGGATTGGAGGGAAGTAGGGAGGTTGTAGGAGGAGGGTGGAGAGAGAGGGAGGGAGAGAGGGTGGGGGGATAGAGGTAGGAGGTAGGGAGGAAGGAAGAGGGGGATGTGGTGGAGGGGGTGCTGCTGAGCAACCTATAGTTATTTTAACTATTCTATGTAAGTTTTTTTATGCTTTGCTTTGTGTTGAAAAAGTTGTAAACGATTGTATTTAATTGAGTTATATTTATAATTATAAAACTAATAAAATATTTTTAAAAAAATAGTAATAATTATAGAGCATGTCAATTAATCAGTAAACATCAATCATTTTAAGAAACAGTTTCTTGATGCATTTTGCAAAGTTTTTGAACATAGTTCCCAGTTGTTGTTGTTGTTGTTGTTATTATTATTATTATTATTATTATACCATGTGAGGTTACAGCAGTACTGAAAAAAATAACTTATGACCAGTTTTCACACATACAACCTTTGTGGCATCCCCCAAGGTCATGGGGTCAAAATTCAGACTAATAATAATAATAATAATAATAATAGTAGTAGTAGTAGTAGTAGTAGTAGTAGTAGTAGTAGTAGTAGTAAAGTAAAGGGAGTAGTAGTAAAGGGAGGGAGGGAGGAAGAGAGAGGGAGGGAGGAAGAGAGGGAGGGAGGAAGAGGGAGGAAGAGAGAGGGAGGGAGGGAGAGAGAGAGGAAGAGAGAGCTGAAGTTTCGCTCAGACTTCTGCTGATTACAAAGGCTTGCCCCGAAATGGTTGGAAACTGGTCAAGGAGAGAAGCAACCTGGAATTCAGGAGAAACTTCCCAACATCAAGGACAATTCACCAGTGGAACCGCTTGCCACCAGAAGTTCTGGGTGCTCAATCCCTGGAGGTTTTTTAAGAAGAGACTGGACCGTTGCTTGTCTTGAGATGTTAAACAGGATCTCCTGCTTGAGCAGGGGGCTGGACTAGAAGACCTCCGAGGTCCCTCCCAGCTCTATTTCCGATTCTAAAAAAATCCGTCTTGCAAAACAACCCGGATCGTCAAGCTTCCAGCTCCAGCCACAGCCCTCGGGATTTCCTGGTGGTCTCCCGCCCCTGCAGCCTAGCTAGAACCGAAGGCCTGGCCTAAAGGGATCACCGGATCCCGCCGCGCGATCTTAACCTTCGAAATCAAGCGGCGAAAGCATCTCCCGCCACGTGCCGGCCGAGCCCAACAAGTGACGTCAGAGATTCGAACGCGGGCAGCAAAGTCTCAACGTTCCATCCTCGCCAGAGTTCATTCACAAAAAAAGCGCCATCAGCGGGGCGGGGACGGGGGGCGGGGCGGCTCCGCCTCTTTCCCCGCCCAGGGGCCGGCTGGCGTTGTGTAAGCGGATCCAGCGACCGGCTGGCTGGTGGAGGATCGAGTGTGGATCTCCGGGTGAGTGAACGGGTTCTTTCTCCGCTTTCCCGGCTCCGCTTCGCTGCCTCGTTCCGCTGAGTGCCAATGAAGTCCTCCCTGGCCTGCTTTGCAAGGTTGTTGTAGGACAGAAGCTGGACTTCTCTCTCTTCCCCGCCCTGCAATGGCGGGGATTTGTTGTTGTTGTTTTTTGCACGGTCAGGGGACGATGGGCGCTGTAGTTCTTTTCCTTCTTTTATAACGGTTTCAATAATCGAGGTTGGAAGGCAGCGTTTCTGAAAGTTGGCAACTTTAAGACTCGTGGACCACGACTCCCAGAATTCCTCAGCCAGCATAGCTGGCTGAGGAATTCTGGGAGTCGTAGTCCACCCATCTTAAAATAGGCCAACTTTGAAAAAAAACGCTGCTCTAGGGCAAATTCCTGAGGTTTTTGAAGGCCCTGCCCCTGTTGGGGCTGCAAATTGCAGCTGCACTGGAGCGGAGCTCGACTTGCCCAACGTGGTGGCGGCCACACCCATCATCCCCTGCAGCAGCATGATGGTCTAGCTAGCTGGCAGAGCCATGCAGAGAGGCAGCCTGGTGGCTTTAAACAGCCTGCTGTTTTAGGTCTTGCTCCCCGTAGATTTTGGTCTGATCTAGACATGTGGTTTTTTCATGCCTCTCAGAACTCAGAAGCTCAGAATAACAGAAGGGACCTCGGAGATCATCTAGTCCAACCCCCTGCTCAGGCAGGAAACCCTGTACCATTTCAGACAAAGGGCTGTCCGGTCTCTTCTTAAAAACTTCCAGTGTTGGAGCGTTCACCGCTTCTGGAGGCAAGGAGTTCCACTGGTTAATTGTTCTAACTGTCAGGAAGTTTCTCCTTAGTTCTAGGTTGCTTCTCTCCTTGATGAGTTTCCATCCGTTGCTTCTCCCTCCCAGCTGCTTATGTTTCATCCTTCTTTTTTTTTTTTTTTTTTTTTGCAAAGACCGGTTCTTGAACTCGTGACCATGTCTCCGAAGAGAAGGAAGCCCGGGCCAGTCAAGTCCTCGCCCGACTGCTTGGAAGAAGGCAGAAAACCGGACTCTGCTGACACGGAGGCCTTGTCCGGAACGAAGAAGTTTAAATCCCAGGCAGATCCTCGCACCCAGAGCTTGGCCGAGACAGTGAAGGAAGCCCGCCTGAGTGCAGGGCTTTCCGTCGCAGAGTTCCCGTACAACAAGAAACGGGTCCGGTTGATCTCTCCAGCTCCCGAGCTGAAGGAGGGGGCTCAGGGGATCTTGTACTGGATGTCTCGCGAGCAGAGGGTTCAAGGTGAGATTGCAGATCGCGCTTGGTGAAAACTGCAGGGCAGGTTGAGGTTGGGTTCGCACAACCGGGTCAATCCCTTTCCTCAATTAGACTCCCTTGTTGGGGTTTGGGGAATAGATCCAATCCTCAAGAGATGTCAGCTGAATTGATGCCCTGTATCACCTTTTATCACCTTAGCAACTTGAAGACAGGGGGACTTCAACTCCCAGAATCCCCCATCCAGCAGTGCTGGCTAGGGTATTCTGGGAGTTGAAATCCACCCATCTTAAAGTTGCTGAGCTTGAGAAACATCACCCTATATTAACCCAGACAGAGACAAAGTTAAAACTAAGTTCGTAGAATTACATTTGCTCCACTCTTAGGCAATGTTATAATATAATAATAAAGTTGGAAGGGACCTTGGAGGTCATCTAGTCCAACCCCCTGCTCAGGCAGGAAACCCGATACCATTTCAGACAAGTGGCTGTCCAGTCTCTTCTTAAAAACTTCCAGTGTTGGAGCATTCACCGCTTCTGGAGGCAGGTGGTTCCACTGGTTAATCTTGTCTCCGCTTTCTAACTGAACCTACAACCGGAGATTTCCTGGTGGTCTCCCATCCAAGGACTAACCGGGCCTGATCTGCTGAGACTGTGCCATCCATATTCTTGTCTTGACGTGGGCTCTTGCAGCTGAGACACACACAGAAGAAGGCTTTGCTCGCACGAGGGCGGTGGCCATTTTGACTTTTTTTGACCCTTTCCGGCAGACATGTCTACTCTTTTGCTGGCGTCTCGCAACTATGACGGTTCTCACCTTGTGCCCCTTTCTTGCAGATAATTGGGCCTTCCTTTACGCCCAGCGCCTGGCCTTAAAACAGCGTCTTCCGCTGCATGTCTGCTTCTGCCTGGTGCCCAAGTTCCTGGATGCCACCATCCGCCATTTTGGATTTTTGCTCAGAGGCTTGGAGGAAGTCGCTGAGGTATTGGCGCCGTGGGGGGAGCATTGCGGGCCTGGGGAGGGGGAGAGACTTAGCTGCTCTCCCCCCCTCTGGATTCAAAGCAAGAAAGCAAGAGAGTGGCATAGTTTTTGATTTATGACCGCGACTGTTGAATGAGTTTTGCCCCATTTTACGAGCTTGCTTGCCACAGTTGTTAATAATAATAATATTAATAATATTAATAACAACAACAACAACAACAACAACAATAATAATAATAATAATAATAATAATAATAATAAAAGTCATAGAAAATGATAAAATTAAACTGCTCTGGGACTTCAGAATTCAAACAGACAAGCACCTGCAACATAACACCCCGGACTTAACAATTGTCGATAAGAAAGACAAAAAAGTCTGGATAGTGGACGTGGCAGTGCCTGGAGACAGCAGAACAGACGAGAAAGAACTGGAGAAGACAACAAAATACAAAGACCTACAAATAGAAATAGAAAGACTGGGGCAAAAGCAAGCAAGGATAGTACCAATAGTCACAGGCGCCTTGGGTGCAATCCCAAAACAACTGGAGCACCCCTTGGACGCCATCATCGGCATTGACAAATTTGCCATTAGTCAATTGCAAAAGGCGGCTTTACTAGGAACCACTTCCATCCTGCGACGAGATCTGTAATACCATCCAACATCCACATCTGCCTATCCCAGGTCCTGGGTAAGGACTCGATAGGTAGACAAAATGCCAAATCCAATCTGAACATCTGGCTGACTGTGCGATGATCCATAATAATAATAATAATAATAATAATAATAATAATAATAATAATGTTGGAAGTGACCTTGGAGGTCATCTAATCCAACCCCCTGCTCAGGGAGGAAACCCTACATACCATAGTGAATCACTATGACAGTTCATGGGCTGCCCCCATTGACTCTGCTGGTTAGAAGATCTCAAAGGGAGATCACATGACCCCGGGACACTGCAACTGTCATAAGTACATGCCAGTTTCCGAGCCTCTGAATTTTGATCACGTGACCACGGGGATGCTGCAATGGTCACAAATATGAAAAAACCACTCCTAAGTGCCGTGGTCGCTAAATGAATAGCTGGAAATTGAGATCACAAGACCACAGGGACGGTGTGTCGGTCGTAAGAGCGAGTATTTTTACAAGGCTGTCGTAACTTTGAACCATTACAACGTTCAAACGAAAAGTCATAAGTCAGCCATTACCTCTACATTCTGCCTGCTCTCGCCCAACCAGAAGCTCTCCTCGTTGTGTTGTGTTGATGGTCAACACTTTGCTGTGTGTTGACACTTTGTTTTTTTCCCCCCAATTTTCCAGGAGTGCCGGATGCTCGACATCCCGTTCCACTTGCTGATCGGTTTCGCCAAAGACAGGGTGCCCCACTTTGTGACCCAGCACGGCATCGGCGGGGTGGTGACGGATTTCTCCCCACTCCGCGTTCCCCTGCAGTGGGTTCGAGATGTCCAGGAACAGCTTCCCAGCGATGTGCCGCTTGCTCAGGTGCCAGGTTGGGGCTGGAATCGTCACGGGGTAGAGGAGAGACCAGTTTTTGGGGGGGGGGTCTGAATCAAATCTGACCCCAAATTTAAATGTCCAGGGAGAGTCCTCCAGGTCATATATAATGTTGGAAGGGACCTTGGAAGTCATCGAGTCCAACCCCCTGATTTTGCTTGAAGACGTTTCACTTCCCCTCCAAGAAGCTTCCTCAGTTCTGACTGAATGGTGGAGGATGGAAGGATTTATACTCCTTGCAGACAGCTGGTCGTTTGCCTTCTTTTATTTATTGATTTATTTGTGTAAAATTTCTATTAATATTGTTATTATTATCTCTAGGGCAGCGTTTCCTAACCTGGGGAGGGGGGGACGTATTATTATTTTGTTGCTTTGCATATATGCTGAAAACCTCTGCGCCATAGACAAATTCCTTGTCTGTATAATCATACTTGATCAAATAAAATATTCAATTCAATTCAATGCTATTGGCCAAGGATAGGCAACCTTGCCCCCCTCATGACTCGTGGACTTCAACTCCCAGAATTCCTGAGCCAGCATGGGGGAACTATGGGCCCCTCATGACTCGTGGACTTCAACTCCCAGAATTCCTGAGCCAGCATGGCTCAGCTTGGAAACTTCCCCCTTTCCCCTCAGCATGGCTGGCTCAGGAATTCTGGGAGTTGAAGTCCACGAGTGATATAAAAGAGCCAAGGTTGCCTAGCCCTGCCCAAATACCTGAATTTTGATCACGTGACCGTGAGGAAAAAATATTTAAATATTTAAACCAGGGGTCTTCAAACATGGCCCCTTTATGACTGGTGGACTTCAACTCCCAGAATTCCTGAGCCAGCATGGGGGAACTATGGCCCCTTCATGACTCGTGGACTTCAACTCCCAGAATTCCTGAGCCAGCCTGGCTCAGCTTGGAAACCTCTCCCTTTCCCCTCAGCATGGCTGGCTCAGGAATTCTGGGAGTTGAAGTCCACGAATCATAAAAGAGCCCAGGTTGCCTACCCCTGGTCTAGGTTCTCCTGCTTGAGCCGGGGGTTGGACTAGAAGACCTCCAAGGTCCCTTCCCCCTCTTTTCTATTCAACGATATACCTCTCAGAGGTCTTCAATCGAGTGGGTTAAAAATATGGCAGGTTGTATAGTAGAGGCTTGAAGTGAAGAGTGAAGAATGTCTACCTATTGTTGTATGTTATGTTCTACGATGATTGCTTCTTAATATGACTGCTTCTTAACATGATCCTATGCTTAATGTTGATTACTTTAATAATGAAAAAGCAGACTGAATCTTTACCCCAGGTTATTGAATCTCTAGCTCAGGATCCTTTGCTAGGGATCATAAAAGAAAAGATAAAATACAACAGACATATAGTTGAGACTGGAAGTGAGGAGTAAAGAATATGTACCAAACCAAGCGTTTACAAAGATTAATACCTAGTGTTATATGCTTTCTTCTCTGAGGATTGATTATTAATATGATCTTATATTTAATGTTTAACTACTGCCTCAAGACCTATTATCAGGGATCATAGAGAATAAAAAATGTAATGGGTGTATAATAGAGGATCGAAGTGAGGAGTGAAAAATGTTTACCAAACCAGACGTTTCCAAAGAATAATATGTAGGGTTGTATACCAGATGCTATGAGATTTTATGTACAATGCTGAATGTTTTAATAAAGGAATTTTTAATTAAAAAAAAATATGGCAGGTTGGTCCAACGGGATCCATTCTGCCCAATTGGATTTTTCCCGGTTTGGCGGAAAACATAAATCTAGCAAAAAAAAAAAAAAAAAGCAGACACTTCTCATTTCCAACTCACTATAGAAGAAACCAAGGTTTTCCTACCATCTTCTGACTCCCTCGGCTTTTGATTGGGAACGTCCTTCTCGTTTTTCCTCCCCAGGTGGACGCCCACAATATTGTCCCGTGCTGGGTTGCTTCGGACAAGCAGGAATACGGGGCGAGGACGATTCGCCGGAAGATCCAGGACCGACTGGCTGAGTTCCTGACCGAATTTCCGCCTCTAGTCAAGCACCCTTTCCCTGCTGGGCTTCAGGCAGAGGTGAGGGGGGTGGCTGTGGGGCTGGATCCTAACCTGGGGGGGTCTTGATGTACAATAGGTCGCCTTCTAAAATAACCCCTCCAGTGGAGTGACACTACAACTCCCATCGTCCTCCGCTTGCCCCCGAGAAGCTAGTCATGATTTCTAGCAACTGAGATCGCGTCCGGATGAGATTCCTACGAACCTAGAAACGTGGGAAATTGATGGTAGACAAAGGCCTGAAGTGGCCCGTTGAGTCTGCCCTTGGAGTTTATTTGTTATTTGTTTTCTTGTTGATCTGTTTGTTTGTTTATTATTTTGGGAGGGAGGGAGGGAGGAAGGAACAAAGAAACTAGGAAAGGAAGGAGAAGAAGCGAGGGAGGGAGGAAGGAAGGGAGGGAGGGAGAGAAGAAGGAAGGAAGGAAGAAAAAGAAAGGAAGAAAGAAAGAAAGAAAGAAAGAAAGAAAGGAGAGGGAGGGAGGGAGGGAGGAAGGGAGAGAAGAAGGAAGGAAGAAAAAGAGAAAGAGAGGGAGGGAGGGAGGAAGGAGAGGGAGGGAGGGAGGAAGGAAGGAAGGAAGGAGAGGGAGGAGGGAGGCAGGAAGGGAGGGAGGGAGAGAAGAAGGGAGGAAGAGAAAGAAAGGAGAGGGAGGGAGGGATGGAGGAAGGAAGGAAGGAGGAAGGGAGGGAGGGAGAGAAGAAGGAAGGAAGGAAGGAAAATTAAAGAAAGGAGGGAGGGAGGAAGGGAGGGAGGAAGGAGAGGGAGGGAGGAAAGGAAGGAAGGAGAGGGAGGAGGGAGGGAGGGAAGAAGGAAGGAAGGAAGGAAGGAAAATTAAAGAGAAAGAAAGGAGAGGGAGGGAATTAAAGAGAAAGAAAGGAGAGGGAGGGATGAAGGGAGGGAGGAAGGAGAGGGAGGGAGGAAAGAAGGAAGGAAGGAGAGGGAGGAGGGAGGCAGGGAGGGAGGGAAGAAGGAAGGAAGAAAAAAGGAAGAAAGGAGGCAGGGAAGAAGGAAGGAAGAAAAAAGGAAGAAAGAAGAGGGAGGGATGGAGAGAGGAAGGAAGGGAGGGAGAGAGGAAGAAAGGGAGGGAGGGAGGAAGGAAGGAGAGGGAGGAGGGAGGCAGGGAGGGAGGGAAGAAGGAAGGAAGAAAAAAGGAAGAAAGGGAGGGAGAGAGGAAGGAAGGGAGGGAGGGAGAGAGGAAGAAAGGGAGGGAGGAAGGAAGGAAGGAAGGAAAGAGAGGGAGGAAAAGATGGGGAAGGAGAAGAAAGAGATGCGAAGGAGAAGGAGCGGCAGAATCTGGGGATGGAGTCAAAAGAGGAATCAGCGTAGAATCCCTACAGAGTCACAAGCCAATTAAGCCCCACCTCTTTTGAGTCCCATTGGCCCTTCTCTAGCACACCAAGCAGGCACCAACACCTTGGCTGAGAAGATTCCTGCGCAGAGGCTTTTAGCAATAAAGCACTTTCCTTGACCTTTCTCCGGTGGAGCTGGCCTTTAGAGCCCAACAGGAGCGCGAGAGGCCGTCCAAATTCCCGGCTTTCCGCGATCTCTTTCCTTGCTGCCAACCGGCATCTTTGCTCTGCCTGAAATCCCGCAGCCCATCGACTGGGAGGCCTGCTACGCCAGCCTGCAGGTGGATCGCTCCGTCAAGGAGGTGGAGTGGGCCAGGCCGGGATCCGCCTCCGGGTTGAAGGTCCTGGAAGGGTTTGTGAAAGACAGGCTGAAGTTCTTCGGCTCCGACCGGAACAATCCCAACCGGCTGGCCCTGAGCAACCTTTCGCCCTGGTTCCACTTTGGTAAGTGTGCAGGTATAAGTTAGAACAGTTCACCAGTGGAACTACTTGCCACCAGAAGTTGTGGCTTCGCCTCCGTCACTGGAGGTTTTAGAGACGAGACTGGACGACCAGCTTGTCTGAAGTGGAAACAGGCAGTCCTCGACTTACGATGGCTCGTTTAGAGACCCTTACAAGTTACAACAGCCCTGAAAAATGTGACTGATCGCCGTTTTTCACAGCATCCTCAGGATCGCGTGATCAAAATTCGGACGCTTGGCCACGCACTCCTATTTATGACGGTTGCAGCATCCTGGGGATCCTGTGATCCCCTTTTGCGACCTCCTGACAAGCAAAGTTAAGGGGGGGGAACCGGATTCGCTTAACAACCGGGTTACTAACTTGTCAACTGCAGTGATTCGCTTAACAATGGGGGCAAGAAAGGTCGTAAAAGGGGGCAAAAGTCACTTAACAAATGTCTCACAGAAATTTCGGCCCCAATTGTGGTCGTAAGTGGAGGACTGCCTGTATACGGGGAGAGGAATTGGAGCCTTGGGGAAGCCGGCGGGAACATTGGTTGGGAGGCTAGGCGGAGGGGAGAGAATTTGAACCCAGAACTGGAAGGCTTCCCCAATCTGATATTCCATAAATGTATTTTAGATGACGATTCCAAGAATTCACCAGCCGGCGAAAATGGGTTGGGCAGCGTGGTTGAGCACGCTGTAAGAATGGGGTGGTCCTTGACTTACGACCACTTAGTTAGTGACTGAAATTGCAATGACACTGTTAACAGTCTTGACTTACGACTGGTCCTTGCACTTACGAATTTAAGAATAAATAAAAGCCCGGAGGCTGGTAACCCTAGTCCAGAGTCTTCAAACTTGGCCCTTTTATGACTGGTGGGCTTCAACTCCCAGAATTCCTGAACCAGCCACGCTGAGGGGAAAGGGAGAGGTTTCCAAACTGAGCCATGCTGGCTGAGGAATTCTGGGAGTTGAAGTCCACGAGTCATGAAGGGCCCATAATTCCCCCATGCTGGCTCAGGAATTCTGGGAGTTGAAGTCCGCGAGTCAAGAAGGGGTCATGGTTCCCCCATGCTGGCTGAGGAATTCTGGGAGTTGAAGTCTACCAGTCATGAAGGAGTCATAGTTCCCCCATGCTTGCTGAGGAATTCTGGGAGTTGAAGTCCAGGAGTCATGAAGGGGCCATAGTTCCCCCATGCTGGCTCAGGAATTCTGGGAGTTGAAGTCCACGAGTCATGAAGGGGCCATAGTTCCCCCATGCTGGCTCAGGAATTCTGGGAGTTGAAGTCCAGGAGTCATGAAGGAGTCATAGTTCCCCCATGCTGGCTCAGGAATTCTGGGAGTTGAAGTCCACGAGTCATGAAGGGGCCATAGTTCCCCCATGCTGGCTCAGGAATTCTGGGAGTTGAAGTCCACCAGTCATGAAGGGGCCATAATTCCCCCATGCTGGCTCAGGAATTCTGGGAGTTGAAGTCCACGAGTCATGAAGGGGCCATAGTTCCCCCATGCTGGCTCAGGAATTCTGGGAGTTGAAGTCCACCAGTCATGAAGGGGCCATAGTTCCCCCATGCTGGCTCAGGAATTCTGGGAGTTGAAGTCCACGAGTCATGAAGGGGCCATAGTTCCCCCATGCTGGCTCAGGAATTCTGGGAGTTGAAGTCCACCAGTCATGAAGGGGCCATAGTTCCCCCACGCTGGCTCAGGAATTCTGGGAGTTGAAGTCCAGGAGTCATGAAGGGGCCACAGTTCCCCCATGCTGGCTCAGGAATTCTGGGAGTTGAAGTCCGCGAGTCATGAAGGGGCCATAGTTCCCCCCATGCTGGCTGAGGAATTCTGGGAGTTGAAGTCCACAAGTCATGAAGGGGCCATAGTTCCCCCATGCTGGCTGAGGAATTCTGGGAGTTGAAGTCCACAAGTCATGAAAGAGCCAAGGTGGCCTACCCCTGCCCTAGTTGGTAGATGACTGACCTCTGATATGTCCCTCGTAGGTCAAGTTGCCGTGCAACGTGCCATTTTGGAGGTCCGCAAACATCGCACCAGGTACAAAGAGTCGGTGGAGGGTTTCCTCGAAGAGGCCGTGGTGCGTCGGGAACTGGCAGACAACTTCTGCTTTTACAACCCAAACTATGACAAGATTGAAGGTAACACAGCCCTCTGTCTTCTGGGTCCACGCAACACGGGTAGCCCCAAAGACCTAACCGAAGCAGAAACAGACTGGGGGAAGGCCTCTGCTGTGTCCTTAAAGCTGCCATGCTGGTTGTGGGAGTGCAGCCACTGGGGTGTCAGGTGTGACTAACCCGACCCCCATGTATAGAGTTCAAACTGACTACTTTATTCTTCTATGCCTGTAATACAGGAATCTTCCCCGACTGGCAGATTTCATGTGGGAAAGGCTAGAGGAAGTTCAAAAGCATTTGGGGGGGGTGTACGTGTGTGTATGTGTGAGAGAGAGAGAGAGAAAGAGAGAAAGAAAAAGAGGGAGGAAGAGGAAAGAGAAAGAGGGAGAAAGAGAGAAAGGGAGAGGGAGGGAGAGGAAAGAAAAAAAGGGAGAGAGAGAAAGGGGGAGAAAGAAAGGGAGAGAAGAGGGAGAGAAAGAGAAAGGGAGAGAAAGAGGGAGGGAGGGAGAGGAAAGAGAGAGAGGAGGAATGAGAGAGGGAGAGAGAGAGAGAGAGGAGAGAGAGAGAGGATGAGAGAGAGAGATGAGAGAGGGTTTGTTTATGTGAGAGTGAGAGTATGTTGTGTGTGAGAGTGAGAGATTGAAGAGAGATTGTCCTCTTGTGTTTATGTAATGAGTCCAGGCTAATTCCTTGTTTGATCCTTCCTTCCAACTGGGACAGTTGCTCTCCAACATCCTGACAGGTGTATAATCTTTCAAAGGTGCCTATAATTGGGCCAAGACCACACTGGAGCTCCATGCCAAGGACAAGAGGCCCTACCTGTACACCCTGGAGCAGCTAGAAGAGGGGAAGACCCACGACCCCCTGTGGAACGCTGCTCAGGTAACCGGAAGACCAGATGAAACATGGCTGGGAGCCTTTTACGCCGGCTCTGTGGCGTTCCTTCTCCCGCACGCTCGGAGGCCCTGCTTTCTGCTGGATCTCCTTATTGTAACACAGGTGGTCTTCCATTGACGAGCGCCACCGAGCCCCAAATTTCCGTTTCTAAGCGAGACAGTTGTTAAGCGAGCTTTGCCCCCCATATTATGAACTCCCTTGCCACGGTTACTAAGCGAATCACTGCAGTTGTTAAGTGAGGAACTCGGCCGTAAGGCGAAAGTGGCTTCCCCGTTGACTTTGAATTGTCAGAAGGTCCGCCAAAGGGGATCGCGTGACCCAGGCAGCCGGCAAGCGTCATAAATACGTGCCCGTTGTGTCCAAATTTTGATCACGGGGACGCTGCGACGTTTCTAAGTGTGACAAAAAAAAACAACGGTCATCCGTCACTTTTTCGGTGGCGTTTAGTGACCGTTTGAAAGGTCGCTAAACAAACGGTTGTCAATGGAGGGACTCCCTGAAGAAGCTCTGGATCGATCGTTCGGAAGGACCAAGTAGCCACAGATCGGTTTTGGGGCATATCTAATTAATTTATGCCCCTCTTTAATCTGATATGGGTTGGCGGCTCATAGCTTAGATGTTTTCAGAAGGAGATAGGAGAACATCTGTAGAGGAAGCTTACAAACTGAGTTGGAGGGGGCAACTTCTGAGATGTTGACGTGATGGCCGACTTCTCTGGAGATCCCCTTGGGACAACTCAGCCCTGAGCAAATCAGATGGACATCAACCTCAAGGAGGTTGGAACTGCAAGTGTGAGGAAAAGGAGCTGATTATGAGAAGCGAGTAGCGTTTTAGAATCAGAATAGAGTCGGAAGGGGCCTTAGTGGTCTTCTAGTCCAGCCCCCTACTCAAGCAGCAGACTCTATATCAGCGGTTCTCAACCTTTTGCAGGCCTCGACCCCGACCTGCACCGCGCAGGCGCGGCACGCGCGCGATGGCCCACATTGCGCATGGGTGGAGTGCGTGCGACGGCCCGCATCACGCATGCGCGGCGCAACGACCCGCATCACGCATGCAGGGCGCACGCGCGACGGCCCACATTGTGCATGGGCGGCGCGACGGCCCGCATCATGCATGCGCGGTGCGTGCACGACGGCCTGCATTGCGCATGCGTGGCGCGCGCGCGACGGCCCGCATCACGCATGCACGGTGCAATGACCCGCATCGTGCATGGGCGGCACGCGCGCGACGGCCCACATAGCGCATGCGCAGCACGACAGCCCGCATCACGCATGCGCAGCACGACAGCCCGCATCGCGCATGCGCGACACAACGGCCCGCATCGCGCATGCGCGGCACAACGGCCCACATTGCACGGTGCATGCGCGACGGCCCGCATCGTGCATGCGCGGCACTACCCTTCGCATGTGCAGTGCTGTCCCCTGCGCCGGCTGAGGGGAAAAGGGGGAAAAATGGCGGACTGCGGTGTTTGACGACCCCCGTGAAATGGTCGTTCGACCCCAAAGAGCTGTCGAACTGTCCAGTCTCTTCTTAAAAACCTCCAGTGATGGAGCACCCACAACTTCTGGTGGCCAGCTGTTCCACTGGTTCATTGTCCTCCCTGTTAGGAAGTTTCTCCTTAATTCCAGGTTGCTTCTCTCCTGGATTAGTTTCCATCCGTTGCTTCTTGTCCTGCCTTCAGGGGCTTTGGAGAATAAGCCAAACCCGCTCCTCTTTGTGGCAGCCCCTCAAATACTGGAACACTGCTATCATTCCCCCCCCCCACAACCAGTCCTTCTAGTAGTTTGTTAAAAATAAGTTGTGGCAGACAAGAGTGGCTGCTTTTTTTGACCAAGTGACTAGATTAATAGACGAAGGGAATACTGTGGATGCAGCGTAGTTGAACTTTATTAAGGTCCCTGATAAGTGTACAGCTTCCTTGTTGCTGGGGAATTAAAAAGAGCGCAGAGAAGAGCAACGGCATACAAATTTGATAAAATAAATAAATAAATAAATAAACTGAAGGGCTCGGAGGCTAAATTCTGTGAAGAACGATGAAAGGAACTTGGGTATGCTGTCAAAGATCCGACTGACGCAACCCAACCAAGCGAACACCTTTGAGACATTCCGATCTCTTAACGTAAAACTTTATTGAGTACATCATTTCGCCACGTATGAAAGCAAAACCAGCTGTGGAAAACCCCAAGCCAAACCCTTACAGTAAAAGTATGGAATCCCCCCCCCCGCCTCCCGTCCTTGAACAGGTCACATTGTCCAGTTTAGGTGTAAATATATTGTTATGAGAAAATGTCTCTTGAGTCGGGTCAGACAGCATCACCACCAGATGGATCCGCCACTGGCTGACCGGCCGTACTCAGCATGTGGTCCTCAATGGAACCGCATCTACATGGAAGGAAGTGTGTAGTGGGGTGCCCCAGGGCTCTGTTCTGGGCCCAGGGCTCTTCAACATCTTCATCAACGATCTGGACGAGGGGATAGATGGGGGAACTCATCACATTTGCAGACGATACCAAGCTGGCAGGAACAGGCAACACTCCAGAAGACGGGCTTAGGATACAGGAGGACCTGGACACACCTGAACACTGGGCGCTATCTAACAAAATGAAATTCAGTGGTGAAAAAAGCAAGGTTCTACATTTAGGCAAGAAAAAACAAATGTACAGGTATAGTATAGGGGGGTACCTTGTTCAAGAGTAGTAACTGTGAAAGGGATCTCAGAGTCCTAATGGACAATCACCTAAATAGTGTGCTGCAGCTGCCAAAAAGGCCAACGCAGTGCTGGGCTGCATTAACAGGGAGAGAATCAAGATCACGTGAAGTGTTCATACCACTTTACAAGGCCTGGGTAAGGCCACACTTGGAATATGGCATCCAGTTTTGGTCACCACGATGTAAAAAAGATGCTGAGACTCTAGAAAGAGTGCAGAGAAGAGCAACAAAGAGGATTAGAGGTCTGGAGGCTAAAACATATAAGGAAAGGCTGCTGGAATTGGGTATGTCTAGGTCAATAAAGAGAAGTATGAGGGGGGACAGGATAGCAGTCTTCCAATATCTCAGGGGCTGCCCCAAAGAAGAGGAAGTCAAGCTATTCCCCAAAGCCCCTGAAAGCAGGACAAGAAGCAACAGATGGAAGCTAACCAAAGAGAGAAGCAACCTAGAACTAAGGAGAAACTTCCTGACAGTGAGAACAATTAACCAGTGGAACCACCTGCCTCCAGAAGCGGTGAATGCTCCAACACTGGAGGTTTTTAAGAAGAGACTGGACGGCCATTTGTCCGAAATTGTATAGGGTTTCCTGCCTGAGCAGGGGGTTGGACTAGATGACCTCCAAGGTCCCTTCCAACTTTATTATTGTTGTTGTTGTTGTTATTACCTGGTGAATCGTCCTTGATTCTCGTGGTCTGCCTTCTTTATCTCTGTAGCCTGTGTTGCATTTTCCCCATCCTCCCAGTCTCTTAAAAACTTCCAGTGTTGGAGCATTCACAACACACAACACACACTTCTAGTGGCAAGCTGTTCCACTGGTTTATTGTTCTCTTAGGTTAATTCTAGGTTGCTCCTCTCCTTGATTAGTTTCCATCCGTTGCTTTTTGTCCTGCCCTCAGGTGCGTTGGAGAATAATTTAAACCCTGATGGGGTTGTAGGGCCCATCACTGGGATGGGTGGCCATTTATCTGGAAGGATCTGAAAATTCCTGCCCTGGTAGAGAGTTAGCCTAAAAGTCCTTGAAGTGGTCCCTCCACCCCATGGATGCCGTGGTTTTACATTGGTTCCCGCGTGACTCTTAAGTTTTCTCCAAGGAAATGTGAGGCTCACCGGTTCTTCCCCACCTTCCATCTCAGCTCCAGATGGTTCACGAGGGGAAGATGCACGGCTTCCTGCGGATGTACTGGGCCAAGAAGATCTTGGAGTGGACCAGGTCACCAGAGGAGGCCCTGCAGTTCAGCATCTACCTGAATGACCGCTACGAATTGGACGGCCGAGACCCCAACGGATACGTAGGTGAGTCACGGAGAGGCTGGGAGGTCACCGAAGGAGGGAAAGGACCGTCGACTTAGCCTTTGGGTGTCTCTCCGCCCCTGCTAAACAGGACGGTCGTTAAGTGAGGACCCTCTGTACAGCCAAATGACATGCGTAATAGGTGGAGTTTCATAAGTTTTGGGTTTTACTTGGAAGGCCTCTTTTCCTGAGCCTCGTGGCGACGGATCACACAACCTCTGAGCGAGGAATCGGACCGGGAGTTGAGATCTGGGCATCTGCTGGAAATCGACGGAAGTTAGGGCACAGAGGGTGTGTGCATCCATCCGCCAACAGTGTGTGTTACTTAAACTTGGATAGATCTTTCTAGATTAGATTAGATTAGATTAGATATTTTAGATTACATTGTGAGTGCATCCATATGTCAATAGAATGTATCACTTAAACTAAGATACATCTTTCTATATATTATTATATTATATTATATTATATTATATTATGTTATTACATTACATTACATTACATTATGTTGTTATTACATTACATTACATTATATATATTTTAATATTGATCATACTATATTATATATTATATTATGCTGTTATATTATACTAATATACTATAGTGATCATACTATATATTAGATTAGATTAGATATTACATATTTTACTATTGATCATACTATATTATATTATGCTATATTATATACTATACTATTATATACTATATCGATCATACTGTATTTATATTAGAATAGATTAGATATATTTTACTATTGATCATACTATATTATGCTGTTATATATACTATTATATACTATAGTGATTATACTATATTTATATATTATATTACATTACATATTATATATTATGCTATACTATATTAGATATTTTACTATTGATCATACTACATTAATATTATATACTATATTATATACTATGCTATATTATATATTATATTATATTATATTATGCTATATTATATTATGCTATATTATGCTATATTATATATTATACTATTATATACTATATTGATCATACTATATATGATACCGGTATATGATATGATATATGATGATATATCTCATTCTCTCTCTCTCTCTCTCTCTCTCTCTCTCTCTCTCTCTCTCTCTCTCTCTCTCTCTCTCTCTCTCTCTCTCTCTCTCTCTCTCTCTCTCTCTCTCTCTCTCTCTGCTAGGCTGCATGTGGTCAATCTGTGGGATCCACGACCAAGGATGGGCTGAGCGGGCTGTCTTTGGCAAAATCCGCTACATGAATTATGCCGGTTGCAAGAGGAAGTTTGATGTTGCCCAGTTTGAGCGCAAATATAGTCCTCAACGCTTCACCAAGTAGCCTTGGTGGAAGGCCACCCTCCACGCTGGCGGACACCTGCTTCTCTCCTTGTAAAGGACAAGAGCAATAAAGACATTCACTGTTGCGGAGGAAAAGCAAGCTTGATCTGCAGGCTAGAAACCAGGAGACGGGGAGTTCTAGTCCCACCTTAGGTATAAAAGCAGACTGGGTGACTTTGGGCCAATCACCAGGAGAGGGTGAGTTCTAGTCCCGCCTTAGGCATGAAAGCTGGCTGGGTGACTTTGGCCCAATCACCAGGAGACGGTGAGTTCTAGTCCCGCCTTAGGCACGAAAGCCGGCTGGGTGACTTTGGGCCAATCACCAGGAGACGATGAGTTCTAGTCCCACCTTAGGCATGAAAGCTGGCTGGGTGACTCTGGGCCAATCTTTCTAGAGTCTCAACATATTTTTACATCGCGGTGACCAAAACTGGATGCCGGATTCCAAGTGTGGTCTTCCCAAGGCCTTGTAAAGTGGTATTAACACTTCGCCTGATCTTGATTCTATCCCTCTGTTAATGCAGCCCAGCACTGTGTTGGCTTTTTTGGCAGCTGCACCACACGGCTGGCTCACGTTTAAGGGATTGTCCACTAGGACTCCGAGTTCCCTCTCACAGTTACTACTATTGAGCAAGGTACCACCTAGAGTACTATACCTGTGCATTTGGGTTTTCTTGCCTAAATGTAGAGCCTTACTTTTTTCACCCTTGAATTTCATTTTGTTAGATAGCGCCCGGTGTTCGAGTCCTGTCCAGATCCTCCTGTATCTTAAGCCTGTCTTCTGGAGTGTTGGCTATTCCTGCCAGTTTACAAACGGTTGTAAGTCAAGGACTACATCATTTGGGAGGGACGGGTACAGTGACCAATCCACCAAGCATTTTTCGTGAATTTATGGTGTGAAGCACTCCACCAACACACCAGAGACACAGCCTGAGTATTATTATTATTAGTTTTATTACTGATGACATTTCCATGGTTACACTTTACTGGAATAACGGATGGATTTCCAGGTTCAACCAGGTTCCTCTTAATTTTTACAAAGAGTATTCCACTCAATACAGGTAGGAAACAGGGGTTGTTTTTTTTTGCCAAATGGGCATTAAATCAACAGCTCCAACATTTCTGAGCACCATTTAGCATCCTAAATCCCCCTTGTGTGCATCTTTTGGTACTTTCTGATATTTCTAAAGTGAACCCTTTAGAATCCACCCCCTCCTTGCTGGTTTTTGTAAAAACTGAATCAGTGCTTTTTAGAAAAAAAAATGGCTTTGCTAGCAAAAGGGAAATAAACGTTTTGGAGTCTCCAAAAATCCTCAAATATTTGCTTGAAGCAGCACAGTGGAAGGAACCTGGTTAAAATAAAAAAAAAACATGCAGTGTGCATTTGTGGGTTTCCCCCCCCCCCAAGTGTTTTAAAAAGAAGTATGCGGGGAGCCAGGGATTTTTTTTGGGAGGGGAATAGGAGCAAGGCGAACATAAATATCCTTAATATAAAAGTAGTCATCGGGGCGAGATTGGGAGTCTCTCGGTTAAAATTATTCAGATTAACGACGTTGAGGTTAAACTGGTGTTCCGCATAGCTCGGCTGCAAAACTACGAAAGGGAAAGAGTTCTTCCAGGAAAAAAATGGCTGTGTGCAAATTTAGTTGAAGATTTGATTAGGGAGAAATGAGAGAAGTTAAACCAGAATGGATGTGGAGCAAAGAAGGGATGAAAATCAATTTTTTTTTTGAGTTTCCCATTTATTTTTTAAATTTTATTAATCACCGGCTGTTCTAGGTTCTAGAGCAGGGGTCCTCAGACTTGGCCCTTTTATGACTTGTGGACTTCAATTCCCAGAATTCCTCAGCCAGCATGCCTGGCTGAGGAATTCTGGGAGTTGAAGTCCAGGGGGTCTTCAAACTTGACCCTTTTGACTTGTGGACTTCAATTCCCAGAATTCCTCAGCCAGCACGCCTGGCTGAGGAATTCTGGGAGTTGAAGTCCAGGGGGTCTTCAAACTTGACCCTTTTATTACTTGTGGACTTCAATTCCTAGAATTCCTCAGCCAGCATGCCTGGCTGAGGAATTCTGGGAGTTGAAGTCCACAAGTCATAAAAGGGCCAAGTTTGAAGACCCCTGGTCTAGAACAGCATTCCTTAACCTTGGCCCTGTGGGGACTTCAACTCCCAGCTGGCTGGGGAATTCTGGGAGTTGAAGTCCACGCATCTTCAACCGACCAAGGTTGAGAGACGCTATTCTGGAATGTTCTCGCTGAAGCCCTGTAGAGTTTGCACACGAGAGGGCTCCCTTCCCAGAAGATAACCTAAGGAAACCGTCCTTGAGAGATTCTCGAAGCTGCAAAGGAGATGCCTTGTTGCAAATCCTTCTTGCGGTGCCAATACTGATAGATTAATTTCATTTTTTTTCCTCCTCTGCTGCTGCTATCGCTTAAATAGCCTGGCTGGGATGTCAGCGCTGCCCATCTGGGAGCTGAAATCCTAAAACCACTTATTTCAATTTTTTTGTGCCCGTCTGGGAGCTGAAATCCTAAAACCACCTTTTTCAATTTTTTTTTTTTGTATTGCCTAACTGATCTAGCACACACTTTCTGGAATTTGGAATAAGTTATACGTTGCTTTTCTGTTTTTTTAAGTGTCTAAAGATCAAATAGGAGCTGGGGGAATGGGGGGAGGGGGCTTAAGCCTCAGAAGAAAGCAGCCGTAAAACTTGTGATCATGGGATAAAAAAATGGTTTCTTCCTTTAAGCCGTGTCTTGCAGAGCAGGCCTCCGAGCCTGGCCCTCTTCCTCCAGCTGTGGGGGGCTTTGAGACTCCCGATCCAGTGGCCCATGATGGCTTAGGATAGGGCCTGCAGCCTGAAACAGCTGAAGGAGTGGGGGCTATTGTAGATAATTTTTCCTGTTAGGAAATATATATATATATATATATTTCCTCTCGTTGGAGGAATTGTCCAGTTTGCAAATCAACCGACATTATTCCTCTTACGAGACCTTTCAGACAAACAGGAGAAAGAGAAAAACGACCGTGAGCTTGTGGGTCTGTGTGTTCTCACGCACAGATCCTTTTAAGGAGCTGAGAAAGGTGTTTTGTTTTTTTTTAATCCTTTCAGCCCCGCTCAAATCCAGCTTTGCCATTCTGGTTATTCCACTCCCTTTCCCCACTAACTTTCTCCCAAGATTGAAAAAGGGACAGGCCTAATAGTTTGTATTCCCCCCCCCCTTTTTTTCCTGGCTCCTTTGCCAAATCGGACAAAAGGGGAGCGAGGTTTAGCAAAGAAAAATAAAGAGAATTGGAGGCGAGGATTGGGCGGTCCGAAAAAAATATATTAAAAATTTAAAAAGACACCCCCCCCCAAAAAAACACAACCCCAACACAGCAACCGACAACGGCCAGTCAAACAGAGCAGGAGGCTTTCCCCTTTTACGAGCGCGGCCGGATCTTGTCAGGGGAACTCGGCCTCCGGAAAAAGCCCATCATTGGCTTCTCCCCGTGGATGGAGCAAAGTCCTGGGTTCTGGACGGGGTTCGTCCCAAGCTGTCTCCTCTGCCTTTCGGTAGAAAGAAGCATTCGCCTTCGTTGCGCCTCTGAGTTGGCGCCAGACATCAGCTGTAGTCCAGGAAGGAAAGAGATTTCCCTTCTCCGGGCCGGGTTGCGAAGCCCCTCCGTGGCGCTGGCTTCGGAGCGTGTGTGGAGGGAGAGCATCCGGCTTCATCCGTCGGTCAGTCCGCTGTTCGAAGGGCACAGGCCGGACGGCGACCTGCAGGTTCTCGGCCGTCACGTGGCTGCTCCTACCGTGTCCTCCTCCGGCTCGTAATCCGAGAGATCGGCTTCCAGACTCTGCTTGGCTAGGAGTTCCCGCCGCGCTTGAAGCCGGGCACATCTGGGGCAGGGTCCCGACTGGAAGCAGCCCTTATGGTAGCAAGCTCTGCACTCTGTGGGGAGGGGGGGTGGAGAAAAAAAGAAGGAATCAAAGAGGAGTCGAAGGAGGCGTGGAGAGCATCAGAGCTTCCAACAATCTGCCTTTTTTTGCTCCATTGTGGTTGTTAAGTCAGGGACTACGTGTAAGAGATTTTTTTTTTTTTGCTGTTGGACTAACAGAATAATAGAGCTGGAAGGGACCTCGAAGGTCTTCTAGTCCAACCCCCTCCTCAAGCAGGAGAGACCCTCCCAGACTTCCGGCAATTGTGAACGGATTGTCAGAAATTGTAGCCTGCATGTAAGGGAGCTTCGGCTGGTAGTGATCAATGTATAAATTGTCCAGTGCTGGAAAATCAGAGAATTGTGTTGAAGACCACCAACCGAGGGTTGTGTACCCTCCTTGTTCGATGCCGTGTGAAACAGTTTTGGAATAGGGGGATGTTTGGTTTTTCTTAGGCCCCAAATAAAGTCTTGACTTAAACATAAAAGGTGTTAGGGCTGGGGTCTTCCAACTTGGCCCTTTTATGACTTGTGGACTTCAACTCCCAGAATTCCTCAGCTAGGCACGCATGCCTGGCTGAGGAATTCTGGGAGTTGAAGTCCACAAGTCATGAAGGGGCCATAGTTCCCCCATGCTGGTTGAGGAATTCTGGGAGTTGAAGTCCACAAGTCATGAAGGGGCCATAGTTCCCCCATGCTGGCTGAGGAATTCTGGGAGTTGAAGTCCACAAGTCATCAAAAGGCCAAGTTGGAAGACCCCTATCTTAAATCTAACAAACAAAATGGAGGCTGGCTGAGGAATTCTGGGAGTTGAAGTCCACAAGTCATCAAAAGGCCAAGTTGGAAGACCCCTGTGTTAGGGGATTAGCCCTCCTGCTTGATCACTTACCTTCACACGTTTTGCATTTGCTCAGTTCAAAGGGAAACAAGATGTCGTCCTCATTCTGGCAGAATTCACAGATGAAGCCCTTCGCTTGACACAGCTGGGGGAGAAGAGAAAAAAAATGTGGACTATAGCAACACAACAATCCCACTGCTTGGGTTTCACGCAGCCCTTCGAGAGGGAGATTCTAGGACTTCCAGGGAGGGAGGGAGGGAGGGGGGAAGGAAGGAAGGAAGGAAGGAAGGAAGGAAGGAAGGAAGGAAGGAAGGAAGGAAGGAAGGAAGGAAGGAAGGAAAGAATAGCACTTAGGCTTACACCCTGCTTCACAATGCTTTACATCCCTCTCTAAGCAGGTTACAGAGTCAGCCTATTGCCTCCCCCTCCAAAACAATCTGGATCCTCATATTACCGACCTCGGAAGGATGGAAGGCTGAGTCAACCGTGAGCTGGTCAGGATCGAACTCCTGGCTGTGGGCAGTGAATTAGCCTGCAATGCTGCATTCTAACCATTGTGCCACCACGGAAGGAAGGAAGGAAGGGAAGAAAGAAAGGAAAGAAAGAGAAAGAAAGAAAGAAAAGAAAGAAAGAAAAGAAAGAGAAAGAAAGAAAGAAAAGAAAAAAAATGGGAGGGAGGGAAAGATGGAAGGAGGGAAGAGAGGAGACAAATAAGAGGAAGGGAGGGAGGGGAGCGGAGGAGACAGGAAGGGAGGGAGGGAGAGGAGGCAGAAATGAGGAAGGGAGGGAGAGGAAGAATAAGAGAGGGAGAAAGGAAGAAATGGGAAGAGGAGAAGAGACAGAAAGGAGGGGGGGAAGGAGAGAGGGAAGGAAGGAAGGCCGGAAGGAGATGGGAATGAGCAAGGAAAACCTTCGGTTCCCTCCCCTAATAGCTTCTTCTAGGAAAGAAAGTTCCTAATCCTGCCTGTAGGGGGGAGTGTAAGGCCGCATTTTTCAACTACGACAACTTTCCAAGCGTGTCAATTTCAAAAAAGAAGGAAGGAAGGAGGGAAGGAAGGAAGGAAGGAAGGAGGGAAGGGAAGGAAGGAAGGAAGGAAGGAAGGAAGGAAGGAAGGAAGGAAGGAAGGAATGGGGTCCCCGCACTCACCATGCATTTCTCGACGTGCACTTCTCCCACCCGGAGGAGCTCGGTCAAGCGGGGAACCAGATCCCCCTTCTTGATGGTGCTCAGGTCATTTAAGGAATAAAGGTGAAGGTCCTCGGTCAGGTGACCCGGCACCGCATCAAAGGCATCCAGAAGCCTGGAGGGAAAGAGCAGCCAGGCGGTCAGCAGTGGGACAACGGGGTCTCTCCCCCCTCTCCGGAAAAGTCCTGCCCAACTCCCCGTTTTTAATTGTTCAAGAGATTAACCTGGTTTGCTTCCCACAATTCCCTTTTCAAAAGTTGTGGCTCAGACTGCGTGGGGCCCTTGGTGGTCTCTGAGCTCGTTTTTTTTTTCCTTGCAGACGTTTCACCGTCTAACTAGGTAACGTCATCAGTGCTGGAAGGGAGTGGGGTTTGCGGCGAGGAGGACGATGGGGTCCTTGGTGCTCTCTGAGCTGGGTTGTTTTCTTGCAGACGTTTCATTGCCCAACTCGGTGACGTCATCAGTGCTAGAAGGGTGTCGGGTTTCTTTTTGTCCGTATACAATAGAACCCCTCTCCCTCCTAGCACGAATGGTGTTACCTAGTTGGGCAGTGAAATGTCTGAAAGAAAACATCCAAGCTCAGAGCACCAAGGACCCCACAATCCTTCCTTTTTCTTTCTTTCTCTTCTCCTCCTCCTCTTCCTCCTCTTCTCCATAAGCCCCCCTCCCTCCTAGCACTGATGAGGTTCCCTAGTTGGGTCATGAAACGCCTGTAAGAAAACAACCCAGCTCAGAGAGCACCCAGGACCCCACAATCCTTTCTTTTTTTCCTTTCTTTTTCTCTTTCTTTCTTTTCTTTCTTTTTTCTTTCCTTCCTTTTTCTTTCTTTCTTTTTCTTTCCTTTCTTTCTCTTTCTCTTCTCCTCCTCCTCCTCTTCCTCAAATTCCCCTCCCTTCTAGCACTGATGAGGTTACCTAGTTGGGCAGTGAAACGTCTGCAAGAAAACCACCCAGCTCAGAGAGCACCCAGGACCCCACAATCCTTCCTTCCTTCCTTTCATTCTTTTTCTTTCTTTCTCTCCTCCTCCTCCTCCTCTTCACAAGGCCCTCTCCCTTCTAGCGCTGATGATGTTGCCTAGTTGGGTCATGAAACGTCTGCAAGAAAACCACCCAGCTCAGAGAGCACCAAGGACCCCACAATCCTTTCTTTCTTTCTTTCTTTCTTTCTTTCTTTCTTTCTTTCTTTCTTCTTCTTCCCTCCTTCCTTCCCATCCCCCCTTCCTTCCTTCCTTCCTTCCTTCCTTCCTTCTTTTTCTTTCTTTCTTTCTTTCTTTCTTTCCTCTCCCTCCCTCCCTCTCCTTCTTTCTTTCTTCCCTCCTTCCTTTCTTCCTTCCCATCCTTCCTTCCTTTTTTCCTTCCTTCCTCTTCCTTCCTTCTTTCTTCCCTTCCTTCCTTCCTTCCCTTCCTTCCTTCCTTTCTTCCTCCTTCCCTTCCTTCCTGCCCTCTTCCTTCCTTCCTTCCCATCCCCCTTCCTTTCTCCCTCCCTCCCTCCCTCCCTCCCTCCCTCCCTCTCTCTCTTTCTTTCTTTCTTTCTTTCTTTCTCTCTCTCTCTCTCTCTCTCTCTCTTTCTTTCTTCTTTCTTTCCTTCCTTTTTCTTTCTTTCCTTTCTTTTTCTTTCTCTTCTCCTCCTCTTCCTCAAACCCCCTCCCTTCTAGCACTGATGATGTTACCTAGTTGGGCAGTGAAACGTCTGCAAGAAAACCACCCAGCTCAGAGAGCACCAAGGACCCCACAGTTCAACCCTGAGCTACCAATATTCTCTTCTCCTGGAAATAAAACTATAGATACAGATTAGTTCTCAACTTACCATTCATTTACTGACCGGGCAAAATTACAACAGCGCTGAAAAAAAAAATGACTTGGGACCGTTTTTCACACTTGGGACTGTTTTAGCATCTCCACGCTCACGTGATCAGACTCTGAACGCTGGGCATGTAGTTCACACTTACGACCGTTGCAAGGCCCCGGGGTCAGGGGATCAACTTGTGCAACCTTGTGACAAGCACAATCTACGGGGAAGGCAGATTCCCTTCGCAACCATCTTACTAAGAGGTGTAGTGATTCACTTAACAACGGTGGCCAGAAAATGGGGCATGACTCGCTTAGCAACGGTCTTGCTTAGCAATAGACATGTTGGGCTAAATTGTGATGGTACGTCCAGGCCTCCGGTGCCTGGATTGGGCCGCGAGGGGGGGTACCGAAGCATCCCCCGGCCTCAGATCTGGGCAGCAGCAGGAACTGCGGCAGAGAGGAGATGAATTTTTTTAAGGTGAGTACAGATGGCAGGAAAGGAGGGGGAAATATGAGGTATTTAGTGGGTCGGGGAGGCCTTGGGGGCCTCCACTAGGCCCTCCATGGTCTTCCCCACCCTGACATACCTCATGTTCATTTAACAAGCTGTGTGCTTCTTAATGAGCAAGGGAGTAATCTCATTCGAAGTACGAGATTCACTCCTACAAGTTTTTGAGTTACCAGTGGAATGGGCATTACATTCGTAACTCGAGGACTACTTGTACTTCCCAACAGAGATCATTTTTAAACTGGAGACACATAACATATTGAATGCTAATACATTTCTACACTGTTTTCTTGAAAGTGAGGAGCAAAAGTTTATTCTATCATTATAGTCATGCATCTGATAAAGTGAGCTGTAATCTACACTGACTTATGCAAGAACACATGTATTGGTTTTGCACAAAGTACTTTTTTTCTGAAGAATGATCTACTTCACTTTTATACTCTCAAAGCAGATTTGATTGTTGAAGGAAAGTTTTCAAAAGAACTCTGACAATAGTGCACATCAGAAATTAACTCAGTGGAAGATTGTGCTTGTTCTCCTTTTATATTTTCATAATTTTCAAGCTTGAAAAAGAAATCTTAACATTTTGCAATAGCACTTAGACTTATATACTGCTTTACAGTGCTTTACAGCTATCTCTAAGTGGTTTACAGCAGGGGTCCCCAACCTGTGGGCCACAGCCCGCTACCGAGCTGTGGCCTCTTGGCCACCGGGCTGCGTGAAGGAATGGCCAGTGTATGTGCTTGTGTGCATGTACTCACTCCTATTTGCGCTAGCACCACCCCGAGCATTCCACTGGTGCTAGTATTACCCTGCCCTGAGCATCCCACCAGCACTAGTGCCATTCTGAGCATCCTGCTGGCACTAGCACTGTCCTGTTCTGAGCGTCCTATCAGCACTAGCGCCACCCCGAGCATCCCACCAGTGCTAGCACCATCCTGTGCGGCCCGCTGGCACTAATACGGCCATTTTGATAGTAGCCTCCGGATAGACGTAACTGGATTGTAAATCTGGATAAAGATAGTAACCGTTTTCCTTTTCCTAATGTTCCTGAGCCTGGAATTTCCCTTTTTTTCACAGCTGCCACACACTCAGTCAGCCTCCTCACTGTGGCATCTGCCCTGGCACCAACTCCCCGCTGCTCACAGCTTACTCCCACTCTACGGTAACGAAGGGGCTCTCCGAAAATGTTTCCTGGTGTCCTTACCCTTTAGCTAAGCGACAGGTTTTGAACATGTTCTTCATGTGGTACAGCTGGATTCTCAGAAGCTGGAAGAGACCAAGAAGACAGGAGTTCAGGGTAACAGAGTAACAAGAGTTGGAAGGGACTTTGGAGGTCATCTAGTCCAACCCTGTGCTCGAGCAGGAAACCCTATGCCAGGGGTAGGCAACCTTGGCTCTTTTATGACTCATGGACTTCAACTCCCAGAATTCCTGAGCCAGCCACGCTGAGGGGAAAGGGAGAGGTTTCCAAGCTGAGCCGTGCTGGCTCAGAAATTCTGGGAGTTGAAGTCCACGAGTCATAATGGGGGCCATAGTTCCCCCATGCTGGCTTAGGAATTCTGGGAGTTGAAGTCCACGAGTCATGAAGGGGCCATAGTTCCCCCATGCTGGCTGAGGAATTCTGGGAGTTGAAGTCCACCAGTCATGAAGGGGCCATAGTTCCCCCACGCTGTCTCAGGAATTCTGCCCTATACTATTCTGTAGAAATGGCTATCCAATCTCTTCTTGAAAGCCTCCAGGGATGGAGCATCCACAACATCAGTTGTCACTGTAAGGAAATTCCTCCTTAATTCCAGGTTGCTTCTCTCCTTGATTAGTTTCCATCCGTTGCTTCTTGTCCTGCCTTTAGGCACTTTGGAGAATAGGTTTCCACACGAAACTGAAGAGCGAAGGGCTGTCAGTCAGTGGAACAGCCTGCCTTCAGATGTTGTGGGTGGTGCATCACTGGAGGTGTTGAAGAAGAGACTGGTCGTTTGTCTAAAAGAGCATAGTAACAGGATAATAACTTAATAGCTAAACACCATATGTAAAGATGTAATGTAATGTGGATCATGCAATAATAGGAATGACTCAGCAGGTGTGTGTATCCCTTTAAGAACCCGAGTATAAAAGGGAAGGTTTTTTGCTGGAGTCTTTCTCTCTCATCCGTTTGACAGCTGTAATTGCTGTCTGTTGGAGTTTGCTGAATCACCACCTGTATGTATTTTATTTCTAGTTATATTTGTAGATAGCGTGTAATATAAACCACATTTAATTACAAACCACTGTTTACTGTATTTACTCCTGGGTTACCTCAGTGCAGTAAGACTGTGCATGCTCTGACACCTAGGGTCTCCTGCTTGAGCTGGACTGGAAGACCTCCAAGGTCCCTTCCCACGCTGTGGTTTTCACCCAAAGCGCGCCGGCAAGCGCCGGATGCCTTACCCTGACTTGGTTGAGCGGCTTGACCTTACGGTACAGGGCGGCGTTGACATCCTGCATGTTGAAGAGGGGATCGTTCCAGATCTTGTGCAGCAGGTCCTTGGAGAAGTTGCTGACGTAGTATTTGCCGAAGTCCCACTTGCGGAGGATGCGGCTGGGGATGACCATCTGGGCGTTCTCGTGGCAGCACTGGCAGAAGTATTTGCCCAGGTACTCGCAGTAGCGCATCCGCTTGATGTAATCTGAGACGGCCCGTCGGACGAAGAAAAGAGAGGGAAGGAAAGAGGTTTTAAGAGACGACTGCTCCACAGGGGGAGCATTTCAATTCCCGATTGTCTGTGAGCGCTGGGGCCGACGGCCCAGACCTCGGAACGTTCTAGAATCGAGGCCGAGTTTGACGGAAGGGGTCTGGCCGCCTAGGCGTGACTTCGTTTCTACAGGTAGTCCTCAACTGATGACAGTTCGTCGCTGACTCAGGAATTCTGGGAGTTGAAGTCCAGGAGCCATAAAAGAGCCGAGGTTGCCTACCCCTGGTCTAGGCCAACATTGGGCCTTGAGAACTCTTCCAAGCCAAGAACTCACCAAAATCTGTCCTGATCCCGCAGCCGGCACAGCGGTAGTTCTGTTTGGCCACTGCTGCCTTCCTCCTACAGAACAGAAATTCGGGACATTAAAAGAAAAAAAAAAACCCTCATCTCCAATTCACTTCTCAGCCTTGAAGAGGTGAAAGTCTCCATCAATGGATGTTGTTAGCCGGGGACGAAGGAAAACTTGAGGGCGTCGTCCTCAGAGAAAACCAATTTCCCAGGGGTCCCTTTGGCCATCTTAGATCAGAGTTCCCCAAACCCTTGGGGATCACACACGTACAGCAGTAGCCAACATTGTGGAAACCTTTTGGGTAAAAGTGTCCAGCAGAAATGCCACCTTTGGTTAAGTTTCCACCCATTTTTCTTCTCATTTCTTTATAACTGTAGCCTTCTTCACTTAATAAATACTATTTTACGTCGCTTTCTGGGCGACCGGTCAACTCTTTGCAATGTCGCTTTAATTTTATGACATTTTACAACAGTGGTTCTCAACCTTTTTCAGGTTGAGACCCCACTTGCCCCGCCCATGCGCGGTGTGACCCCGGTGCGCGCGTGCGCGCGTGACGGAAAAAACAAAAACAAAATGGCGGACTACAACTGGCCGATCCACGCATGCGCGGCACCTGCGCAACGGGCTGATCCGCGCATGCGCGGCGCGCGCGCGACAAAAACAAACAAAAAAACAAACAAAAAAATGGCGGACCGCAACAGGCCGATCTGCGCATGTGCGATGCGCGCGCGACGGCCCGATCCGCGCATGCACGGCGCTCGTGCAACAAAAAAACAAAATGGCGGACCACGACGGGCCAATCCGCGCATGCGCATCACGGCCTGAACCACGCATGCACGGCGCACGCGCGATGAAAAAAACAAAAAAAACCAAAATGGCGGATCGCGGTGTCCGGCGACCCCCGCGAAACGGTCGTTCGACCCCGCTGTTTTACAAGCTCACTCAACGAAAGAACACAAAAAAACCCCAACCAACTTGGTAGCGGATCACATAACACACACTGACCAAGGTCGTCCTCTCTGCTTCAAGACATGAGATCAATCACTGGATCCTACTGCGATCTGATGGGCTCATGGCCAAAACAAGACGACACCCGATTGGCTCTCTAAACACTCGTGCTCACTGGCTACCATCCGGTGAAGGAAAGCTGCTGGAGATCAACCTAAGCAAGTCGGGCTTCCCTTTTTCTGGTTCTTTGGCTATAACTTTTCGTAGAATACAGTGCAGATAATTGAACAGACTACGTTGCATTATGTTCCTGATTCAATTATCTTTCCATGGATATATAATTTTAGGGCTCTGCTCCAAAAGGAAAAAAAAAAGTGGTGTTATTAGCCATCAAACCTCAAAAATACACTTTCCCCAAAAGGTTTCCACAATGTTGGCCACTGCTGTACGTACAAACACACACACACACACACACAAAACATCGCAGACCGTAAACGGCCCTCCTTACGTCGGTGCCGGGTGGATGTTGAAGATGATCTGTGGGCGTGGGGGGGCCCACTCCAGGTTCCCCCGTACCCGGATGCGGAGCTTGTAAATATCAGCGTGTTCGCCGTCGTCCGGGGAGATGGGCACGGAATCGGGAATCGGCAATAGCTGTAAAAAGGGAAGCAAATCCAGTGCACGCCATGAACAATGCCGCTGTCCTCTTGGGTTGTGGCCTGGTTTTAATGAGGAGGGGGTGACAGGATAGCCGCGTTCCAATATTTGAGGGGCTGCCCCAAAGAAGAGGGAGTCAAGCTCTTCTCCAAAGCCCCTGAAGGCAGGACAAGAAGCATCAGATGGAAACTCACCAAGGAGAGAAGCGACCTGGAACTAAGGAGAAATTTCCTGACAGTGAGCACAATTAACCAGTGGAACAGCTTGCCACCAGACGTTGTAGGGGCTCCATCACTGGAGGTTTTTAAGAAGAGATTGAACAGCTATTTCTCTGGAATGGGATATAGCAGTGGTTCTCAACCTTGGGGTCGCGAGACCATTTGGGGTCGCGAGACCATTTTGCGGGGGTCGCCGGGCACTGCCGGCCGCCATTTTGTTTTTTTTATTTTTATTCTTTTTAATTCTTTTTTATTTTTTTTGGCGTGCGGGCGCCGCGCACGCTCAGATCCGCCCGTCGCGCTGGAAAAAAAATTTAAAAAATTTTTTAAAAAATTTTAAAAAAATAAATAAAATAAAAACAAAATGGCGGACCGCAACGGGCAGATCTGCGCATGCGCGGCGCGTTCGATGGGCCGATCCGTGCAGGCGCAGATCCGCCCGTTGCGGCCGACATTTTGTGTTTTTTTTTATTTTTTTCAAAAAAAATTTAAATAAAAAATAAAAAAACAAAATGGCGGCCCGCGACAGGCGGATGTGTGCATGTGTGGCGCGTGCGACGGGCCGATCTGCGCATGCGCAGATCCGCCCGTCGGGCCGCCATTTTTTTTTAAATTTTTTTTTTTAAAAAAAATAAAAAAAAACAAAATGGCCCGCGACGGGTGGATGCGCGCATGCATGGCGCGTGCGACGGGCCGATCCGCGCATGCGCAGATCCGCCCGTCGTGCGCCATTTTGTTTTTTTTATTTTTTTAAAAAAAATTTTAAATTTTTTTTTTGCGCGCGCGCGCACACGCACGCACCCCCAGGTCAGGGTCGCGGTGCGCATGGGCGGGGCAAGTGGGGTCTCAACCTCAGAAAGGTTGAGAACCACTGGGATATAGGGTTTCCTGCCTGAGCCGGGGGCTGGACTAGAAGACCTCCAAGGTCCCTTCCAGCTCTATTCTGAGTGACTGATTGATCGATGTATTCCATGTATGGCATCTACAGACTGACATACGACACGAATAGAAGGACGTTTGAGCAGGGGGCTGGACTAGAAGACCTCCATGGCCCCTTCCAGCTTTGTTCTTCTGTTATTTTCCAACTTTCTACCCTTCAGGTACGTTACCTTTTGAGGCCAACGTTTTGTTTAATTTATTTGGTTTTTGGTTTTTTGTTTTACAAAAATTATTAGCGGACTCCAGCCCGTGTGCTCTAACTGGAAATCCAGCCCAATCTGTGGCAAGGTTAAAGAATTCTGCTTTGCAGAAGAATAGCTTGGATTCATCCCTTCCCAGCATCTTTCTCCTTGTCGGAACCTCCTGATGGAATATAAGTTTAATTTGTTTGTACACCTAACTTAAGAATTATCCTAGCTCTGGTAAAATTCATCAGCCTGGAGATTAATCCGTTCTTAACAACAGACCGGGGTTTCTCAAACTTCACCACTTGGAAGACGGGTGAGCTTCAACTCCCAGAATTCCCCAGCCGGCCTTGGGGAATGCTGGGAGTTGAAGTCTTCACATCTTCAAGGAAGGGACCAAGGTCTGGAAACATTGCAATGGATAATAATAATAATAATAATAATAATAATAATAATAATAATAATAATAATAATAATAATAATAATAATAATAATAATAATAATAATAATAATAATAAAGTTGGAAGGGTCCTTGGAGGTCATCTAGTCCAACCCCCTGCTCAGGCAGGAAACCCTACACCATTTCGGACAAATGGCTGTCCAGTCTCTTCTTAAAGACTTCCAGTGTTGGAGAAGGAAGGAAGGAAGGAAGGAAGGAAGGAAGGAAGGAAGGAAGGAAGGAAGGAAGGAAGGAAGGAAGGAAGGAGGAGAACAGAATAACAGAGTTGGAAGGGACCATTGGAGGTCATCTAGTCCAACCCCCTGCTCAGGCAGGAAACCTTATACCGTTTCGGACAGAAGGCTGTCTGGTCTCTTCTTAAAAACTTCCGGTGTTGGAGAAGGAAGGAAGGAAGGAAGGATAACAGAATAACAGAGTTGGAAGAGACCTTGGAGGTCATCTAGTCCAACCCCCTGCTCAGGCAGGAGACCCTATAGCATTTCAGACAAATGGCTGTCCAGTCTCTTCTTAAAAACTTCCAGTTTTTATATAGTGCTCACTTTAAAAAAATTTTTTGGGACTGTCTCCATAAGGCTGGGTTAAAATTCTTTCTAAAAAATGTATTTACCTTTGGGGGGAGACTTTTTTTAGAAGGGAATAAGCGGCAAAATTAAAAGGAATTTTTCGACACGTTGCCTTTTGGAAATTACGGAAAGCCATATTAATACAGGTAGACCTCGACTTACAAAGTTCGTTTAGAACTGTTTGAAGTTACACAGCGGCCCTGAAAAAGGTGACTTATGACTAGCGCTCACACTTACGACCGTTGCAGCCTCCCCGTGGTCACCAACGTTCAGCCCCTGGGTAACTGGCTCGTATTTATGAGGGTTGCAATGGGATCACGTGATCTCCTTTCGCCACCTTCCTCACAAGTCAGGTCAATGGGGACCCCGGATTCATTTCACTTCCTGGCAGTGAGAACAATTAACCAGTGGAACTGCTTGCCACCAGAAGCAGTGAATGCTCCAACACTGGAAGTTTTTAAGAAGAGACTGGACAGCCATTTGTCTGAAATGGTGTAGGGCAGAGGTAGGCAACCTTGGCTCTTTTATGACTCGTGGACTTCAACTCCCAGAATTCCTGAGCCATCATAGCTGGCTCAGGAATTCTGGGAGTTGAGGTCCCCGAGTCATAAAAGAGCCAAGGTTGCCTACCCCTGGTAGGCAGGTTTCCTGCCTGAGCAGGGGTTGGACTAGACTGCCAAGGTCCCTTCCAACTTTACTACTACTACTGCTACTACTACTACTACTACTACTACTACTACTACTACTACTACTACTACTATTAACAACTGCAGTGATTCACTCAGAGGAAAGCAGCATCGTAGAGGGGGAAGCTGAAAACACAAGATCTATCAGTTGCAGCTATGACCTATTTGCAAAGCTGATGCAGGAGTGCATCGGAAAGAGCTTGAGTTAAAATAGCACGGGAAGGCAGAGGGGGATCCTGGCCAGGTGCTAAGACCACCTAAGAGACCCCACACTAGCATTGTTAGTGGTTTTCAACAGTGTGAAATCACACTTTCGTCACACAAAGCAATTATCTATGGCTCGGCTTTTGCACTTTCAAGGTATGTAAACAGGGCTGTTCCTTTCTCTAAAATCCTCTAATCCAGGGGTCTTCCAACTTGGCCCTTTGATGACTTGTGGACTTCAAACTCCCAGAATTCCTCAGCCAGGCATGTTGGCTGAGGAATTCTGGGAGTTGAAGTCCACAAGTCGTGAGGTGGCCAAGGTTGAAGAACCCTCCGTCAACTTACTTCTGCTTAGCTGTTCTACTTCCACCAAGTTGCCTTACATCAGGGGTCTTCAAACTTGGCCCTTTTATGACTTGTGGACTTCAACTCCCAGAATTCCTCAGCCAGCTGTGCTGAGGAATTCTGGGAGTTGAAGTCCACAAGTCATAAAAGGGCCAAGTTTGAGGACCCCTGCTCTAATCTAATACCTTCTTACGACTGCAGCATTGTTAGAAGCCTCACAGATGGACAAACTTCAATGTAAAATGGAGGCAGTCCTCCGCTTACAACAGTTCATTCAGTGACTGCTGGAAGTTACGACGGCATTGAAAAAGTGACTTGTGATCGTTTTTCACACTTAGGAGCGTTGCAGCCTCTCTGTAATCGTGCGATTTACATTTACATGGCTCATATTTATGACGGTCGCAGCGTCCCGGGGTCAGTTGATTCCGCTTTTGCAATCTTGTGACAAGCCAAGTCCATGGGGAAGCCAGATTCACTTAGCAACCGTGTTAACAATGGCAGTGATTCACTTGACAACAGAGGCCACAAAATGGTCATAAAATGGGGGAAAAATTCACTTACTTAGTAACAGGAACGTTGGGATTCAATTGTGGTCGTAAGTCAGGGATTATCTGTACTGTGTGATTGTTTGCCTTGTAGAAGGAAAAGTCCCATCCGGGGCGCCAAATTGTTGTTCAGTCCAAGCTGGGAATAAACTGCAACCTTCTTTCTAAAGCAGTCGCCATGTTGTTTATTCCCGGCTTGGACTGAACCCTGATGAAGACCTTTTCCTTTAACAATCTGGCACCCCAGATGGGACTCTTCCTTCTACAAGGCAAACAATCACACAGCACAGGTACTCCTTGAGTTAGTATTTCCTTGATTGGGGTTGTTGTTTGCTCCTTGCTGGTCTGGTGTTAATCCTGGTGCTTTAATCTCTGCTTATTTGCCATGTAGATTGTTGGCAAAGTGGCATTTTTGATCTTCTGGGTCTTTTTGAACGGTGTGTAAATGTTGTTTATCTTTAGGTGCCTACTGATGGCCAATTTCTCCAAGTGCCAGATTTCCAGGAATTCTGGCGTTTTTTTGGAGTTGGCTTGTCCATTGTCTAGTCTGTATCCCTTACAGGTAGTCCTCGACGTACAACAGTTCACTTAGTGACCGTTCAAAGTTGCAACATCACTGAAAAAAGCGGGTTACGACCATTTTTCACACTTAACGACCGTTGCAGCATCCCCATGGTCAGGTGATCGAAATTCAACTGTCTCATCCTAATGACGGTTGCAATGTCCCCCAGAGTCACGTGATCCCCTTTTGCGGACCTTCTGACAAGCAAAGTCCATGGGGAAGCCGGATTCACTTCACGACCCGACGACTGCAGTGATTCACTTAACAAAACCACTGCAGCAAGGAAGGTTATAAAAGGCTCAACAACACATTTCTCACTTCGCAACATAAATTTTGGGGTCAATTGTGGTCGTACGTTGAGGACTACCTGTCGATAAGTCTTAGATTCGACTTTGCTCCTGTGGCTGATCCATCACACTGCAAAATATGTTCAAATTACATCAGGGCGTCCTGGCGTAATGATGCAATCTTTAGCACCCGTATTTGTGAAACACAGACCGAGATGATTGAGCTGCTGGGGTCCCCTGCAAACAGCCCTGGTTACATGCCCAATCCAGGTAGTCCTCGACTTACAACCGTCCATTTAGTGACCGTTCAAAGTTACAACGGCCCTGAAAAAAGCGACTTACGACCGTTTTTCAGTTATGACCTTTGCAGCATCCCCATGATCACACGGTCAAAATGCCAGATGCTTGGCAACCGGTTCGTATTTACGGCGGTCGTAGCGTTCCCCCGGGGTCACAGGATCCCCTTTTGTGACCTTCTGACAAGCAAAGTCAACGGGGGTGTGTGGGGGAAGCTGGATTCACTTAACAACCGTACTAGTAACTTACCAACTGTAGCGATTCACTTAACAACGGAGGGAGGGAAGGTCGCACAATGGGGCAAAAACTCACTTAATAAACGTCTTGCTTAGCCACAGAAATCTGGGGCTCCATTGTGGTCGTAAGTCGAGGACTGTCTGTTTTGTCCTCTTCTGCCACGGACCTGGACGCTACAACCCACATCAAACCACAGCAGCCTTCCCAACGCATCTCTTGTGTGCATTTCAAAAAAGCTGTTAAGCCCACACACGGCACAATGCTCCCCTTCGGACATACCAGCAGTAGCTTCTGGGAAAGCCGTCGTTTCTTATACCACTTGGGGCGCTTAAAAAGCTTTTTAAGAAACTTTAAGGGACCCTGAAAACCAATACAATGTTTATTTTATTGTTCTAGTATTGTACTTCTGTTCTGCTTACGCTCCTTTCGTTTTCTTCCTTTTTATTATTGTAAGTCACCTATGGCAGGGCTAGGCAACCTGGGCTCTTTGATGACTGGTGGACTTCAACTCCCAGAATTCCTGAGCCAGCCATGCTGAGGGGAAAGGGAGAGGTTTCCAAGCTGAGCCATGTTGCTCAGGAATTCTGGGAGTTGAACTCCACGAGTCATGAAGGGGCCATAATTCCCCCATGCTGGCTGAGGAATTCTGGGAGTTGAAGTCCGCGAGTCATGAAGGGGCCATAGTTCCCCCACGCTGGCTCAGGAATTCTGGGAGTTGAAGTCCACGAGTCATGAAGGGGCCATAGTTCCCCCATGCTGGCTGAGGAATTCTGGGAGTTGAAGTCCAGGAATCATGAAGGGGCCATAGTTCCCCCATGCTGGCTCAGAAATTCTGGGAATTGAAGTCCAGGAATCATAAAGGGGCCATAGTTCCCCGATGCTGGCTGAGGAATTCTGGGAATTGAAGTCCAGGAATCATGAAGGGGCCATAGTTCCCTCATGCTGGCTCAGGAATTCTGGGAATTGAAGTCCAGGAGTCATGAAGGGGCCATAGTTCCCTCATGCTGGCTCAGGAATTCTGGGAATTGAAGTCCAGGAATCATGAAGGGGCCATAGTTCCCTCATGCTGGCTCAGGAATTCTGGGAATTGAAGTCCAGGAATCATAAAGGGGCCATAGTTCCCTCATGCTGGCTCAGGAATTCTGGGAGTTGAAGTCTGCAAATCAAGAAGGGGCCATAGTTCCCCCATGCTGGCTGAGGAATTCTGGGAGTTGAAGTCCACGAGTCATGAAGGAGCTATAGTTCCCCCATGCTGGCTGAGGAATTCTGGGAGTTGAAGTCCACCAGTCATGAAGGGGCCATAGTTCCCCCACGCTGGCTCAGGAATTCTGGGAGTTGAAGTCCAGGAGTCACGAAGGGGCCGTAGTTCCCCCATGCTGGCTGAGGAATTCTGGGAGTCATAAAAGAGCCAAGGTTGCCTACCCCTGACCTATAGAGTACCCCGTTACAAAAAAGATGTTGAGACTTTGGAAAAAGTGCAGAGAAGAGCAACTCAGATGATTAAAGGCCTGGAGGCAAAAACATGTGAAGAACGGCTGCAGGATTTGGGAATGGCCAGTCTAGAGTAAAGAAGGACTGGTGGTGGTGGTGGAGGGGGACATGATAGCAGTGTTCCAGTATTTGAGGGGCTGCCATAAAAAAGAGGGGAAGGGGGTCAACCTCTTCTCCAAAGAACCAGAAGGCAGGACAAGAAGCGACGGATGGAAACCGACCAAGGAGAGAAGCAACCTGGAATTAAGGAGAAACTTCCTAACAGGGAGGACAATTAACCAATGGAACCACCTGCCTCCAGAAGTGGTGGGTGCTTCATCACTGGAGGTTTTTGAGAAGAGGTTGGACAACCATTTGTCTGAAATCATATAGGGTCTCCTGCTTAAGCAGGGGGCTGGACTAGAAGACCTCCAAGGTCCCTTCCAGCTCTATTCTGATTGATTGATTAACCCCGCAGTGAAATAGGTGGCAAATCAATTGAACAAACAAATAGGACGACACCAAGTTGGCAGGAACAGCCAACACTCCAGAAGACAGGCTTAGCATACAGGAGGGTCTGGACAGATTTGAACACTGGGCGCTCTCTAACAAAATGAAATTCAGTGGTGAAAAAAGTGAGGTTCTACATTTAGGCAAGAAAAACCAAATGCACAAGTACAGCATAGGTGGCACCTTGCTCAATAGAAGCAACTGGGAGAGGGATCTCGGAGTCCTAGTGGACGATCCCTTAAATGTGAGCCAGCCGTGGGCTGCAGCTGCCAAAAAAGCCAACTCAGTGCTGGGCTGCATCAACAGAGGGAGAGAATCAGGATCAGGTGAAGAGTTAATACCACTTTACAAGGCCTTGGTAAGGCCACACTTGGAATCCTGCATCCAGTTTTGGTCACCACAATGTAAAAAAGATGTTGAGACTCTGGAAAGAATACAGAGAAGAGCAACAAAGATGATTAGGGGACTGGAGGCTAAATCATATAAGGAACAGTTTCTGGAATTGTGTATGTCTAGTTTAAGGAAGAGAAGGACGAGGGGGGACAGGATAGCAGTGTTCCAGTATCTCAGGGGTTGCCCCAAAGTAAAGCTATTCTCCAAAGCACCTGAAGGCAGGACAGGAAGCAACAGATGGAAACTCATCCAGGAGAGAAGCAACCTGGAACTAAGGAGAAACTTCCTGACAGTGAGAACCATTCACCAGTGGAACCACCTGCCTCCAGAAGGGGTAAATGCTCCAACACTGGAAGTTTTTAAGAAGAGACTGGACAGCCCTTTGTCTGAAATGGTATTGGGGTTTCCTGCCTGAGCAGGGGGTTGGACTAGATGACCTCCAAGGTTCCTTCCAACTTTACTACTATTACTATTATTATCATTATCATTATTATTATTACTATTACTATTATTATTATTATAAATAAGCCTCGTGAAGCAGAAAAAGCGAAGGGCTGTGGCCTAATTTCCCCATTAGAAAAAGGGGCCTGGGGGATTGCAAAGGTGATGGGGTTAGCGGAGGTGGCAATCTTTTGACTTGTTTTAAGGAAAGAATTTATCCAGAAATGAAACCTTGGTTTTAGGTTTTGATGGTTAGAGGATTTTGCAATGACAGCAACGGTTCGAAACCTGGTGAAGTGTAAAGTCAAGGGTTTGACATTGTGATCGTTTTGTAATCTTTTTTTTTGTAATAACTTCTATCTCTCTTTGTGCTTTCCTTATTCCTTTTCTTATTTTTCTAACTCTTGTTTATCTCGGGGTTTTCATCCTACAATGAAACCTCACTGCAACTTAAGGAAGGGCTTGGGTTGCTACTGCTTCTTCAGCGGCCGCTCCAACTTACGACGGCATTCAATGAATGGGACTTATGGCCGGTCCTTGGTGTTTTGGCTGTTATAGCAACCCGTGGACACATGATTGCGATTTCCGACATTCTCTGCTGGCTTTCCACAAGCAAAGTCATTGGGGAAGCCAGCAGAAGCCGGAAGTCAAAAGTCACAATCGTGCAAGGTCCTCGCTTGATGTCCCACGCAGTCCTCAGGTTATGACGACAACCAGGACTGCGAGAATTGTTGTCTGTAAGCAATGTGGTCACATGACATCACATTTAATGACCATTAGCAATGGAAATTCCAGTCCGAACTGCCATCATAATCCGAGGACAACGTATACAGCCTACAACAGTAAAGTAATATTTCATACAATTCTGAGTGTGTAAACATTTTACTGGCTGGTGAAAATCCTAATATTACAGCAGCAAAAGCTAGGGTTTTTTTTTTTTAACTTTGGCTATTAAAAAAAAAAGGCTTTTCCTAACAAATGAGTTAATGAATTGAGGTTGGGAGTCATTATGAAATATGAAAGCGCTTCTTAAAATGTTTCAACTAACGCCAAATTTTAGATTGTACTGGTCAACTGGACTTAGTTTTTGAAATATTGTTTTGTTTATGTTGTGAGCCGCTCCGAGTCTTCGGAGAGGAGCGGCATATAAGTCCGAAAAATAAAATAAATAAAAATAAACTGCTTTGTGGGGGGAGTCTTAAAGATGTCCATAAAATTGAATGAGAATTCCTCCTCGTGCTTTTTTTTTTTTAAATGCACCTTTTTGGGGGGATCTAGTTTTGTTTCGTCTTTGTAAAAACGTTTTTGAAGCTTGCGCATTTGACCGTTTGAAGAAAATAATAATAAAAAAATTAATGGAATTCTAAGCCCGTTCAAATTTAATGAAGAAGAAAAAGAAGAATTTTTTTTAATTTTTTTTTTAAAAGTCCTACTTGCCCTGCCATGTCTCAACTGGTTCCAATTTCCCAACTCGTTCAAGAGAGTTGCATTTTAAGATATCCAGTAGGAACCAGACGAGGATCAATTACATAGGAGCAGGCTTGGTTTACTCTTTGTCTGGAGCAGGAGAAGCTCATATTTGATAAGAAGTAATTTAATTTAATTTGTGTTTTTAATTGTGTTGTTGTTGTGAGCCGCCCTGAGTCTTGGGAGAAGGGCGGCCTATCAATTAAATAAATAATAATAAGAAGAAGAAGAACTAACCTTTTGTGGGGCGTCGTGTTCGGGAACCAGCCACTCCAGTTCAGAGGCTGCGGGCAGTTGCATGCCTTCGAACTGCTTCAGCAAGCCCATAGCGACGGCTTCTGCCGAGTTCGAATTGAGGAAGGTGTGGTGGCTCCTGGAGGAAGCGGGAAAAATGACAACCATTGTAAAGCAACAGGATTAACTTGGGGGTCTTCCAACTTGGCCCTTTGATGACTGGTGGACTTCAACTCCCAGAATCCCTCAGCCAGCGTTTCACGCTGGCTGAGAGATTCTGGGAGTTGAAGTCCACCAGTCATCAAAGGGCCAAGTTGGAAGACCCCTGGGATAGAAAGTGCTCGGATCAGGGTCTTTCAACTGCGGCAACTTTTAAGGTGTATGGATTTCATCTCCCAGAAATCCCCACATTATTACGGGTGGAGCTCAACCGAATTCCCCCGCCAGTCGATCTTGACAACTTTTAAGATGGGTGGACTTCAACTCCTAGCGTTAAGTGGGCGGAGGGATTCTAAGAGCTGAAATTGACAAGCCTGGAAAGTCGTCGTAGTTGAAAAAGGTTGCCTTAGACTCCCCCCTACTGGCAGGAGTAGGAACTTTCTTTCCTGGAAGAAGCTATTGGGGGAGGGAACTGAACGTTTTCCTTGCTCGTTCCCATCTCCTTCCGGCCTTCCTTCCTTCCTTTCCTCCCTCTTTCCTTCCCCTCATTTCTGTCTCTTCTCTTCTCTTCTCTTCTCCTCTCCCTTCCTTCCTTTATCCCTCCTTCTTCCTCTCATTTTGGTCTCCTCTCCCCCTCTTCCTCCCTCCTTCCTCATTTCTGCCTCCTCTCCCTCCCTTCATGTCTCCTCCGTTCCCCTCCCTCCCTTCCTCTCATTTCTGTCTCCTCTCTTCCCTCCTTCCATCTCCCTCTTTTTTCTCTTTCTCTTTCTTTCTTTCTTTCTTCCTTTCCTTTCTCTCTCCCATCCTTCCTTCCTATTTCTCTCTTTCCTCCTTCCCTCTTTCCTTTCTTTCTTTTTCTTTCTTTCTTTTTTTCCTTCCTTCCTTCCTCCCTCCCTTTTATTTGTCTCTCTTCTCTCCTTCCATCTCCCTCTTTTTTTCTTTCCTTTCTCTTTCTTTTTCTTTCTTTCTTTCCTTTCTCCCTCCCATCCTTCCTTCCTATTTCTCTCTTCCCTCCTTCCCTCTCCCTCCCTTTTTTCTTTCTTTCTCTTCTCTTTCTTTCTTTCTTTCTTTCTTTCTTTCTTTCTTTCTTTCTTTCTTTCTTTCTTTCTTTTTCTTTTCCTTCCTTGCTCCCTCCCTTTTATTTCTGTCTCTTCTCTTCCCTCCTTCCATCTCCCTTTTTCTTTCTTTCCTTTTTCTTTTTCTTTCTTTCTTTCTTCCTTTCCTTTCTCCCTCCCATCCTTCCTTCCTATTTCTCTTTCCTCCTTCCCTCTCCCTCCCTTTTTTCTTTCTTTCTCTTTCTTTCCTTCTTTCTTTTTTCCTTCCTTCCTCCCTCCCTCCCTTTTATTTGTCTCCTCTCTTCCCTCCTTCCATCTCCATCTTTTTTTTCTTTCCTTTTTCTTTCTTTTTCTTTCTTCCTTTCCTTTCTTCCTCCATCCTTCCTTCCTATTTCTCTCTTCCCTCCTTCCCTCTCCCTCCCTCCCTCTTCTTTTCTTTCTTTCTTTTTCTTTCTTTTTCTTTCTTTCTTTTTCCTTCCTCCCTCCCTCCCTCCCTCCCTTTTATTTCTGTCTCCTCTCTTCCCTCCTTTGCCTCCTCCTTCCTGTCCAATTGACTGACAGCACATTTCCCACCATGTATCCTGTGCTAGAAGTGTCCTCCCTGCCCTAGCAACATGAAACACCCCCTCATGTGTACTGGACTGCACTGACTCCCATCTAGTCTTAATTACTGCTGCTTCTCCTGCATGGTCCCTGCTGGGCTCAATCCCTTCTGCATCCCCCATGGAGGATAGAAGCAAATGCTTTCCTCAACTCCGGGACTTCAGGGTTACTTCCCACTGAGGCCATCTTTGCTGCAAGACGGATGAGCAACGGGAGGCTGTCCGGTGACTCCTGCCCTATCGCTGTAAGTCGGTTTCTAATTGAGGTGTTCTGAAGATGGCTTCCAGTATCTATCTACCTCCAGCTGTACAGGTCTACCTGTAGCTGAACCCAGGTTGGGCCGGACTGAGGGCATACGTACGTGGAACTAGAGGAAAGGAAGGACTTTTTGCTCGGAGGCCGGTTCCTCTTGATGTCCGCATCTACGTGGCAACAGAACAGAGATGAGGAAGTATCAAATTTGAAATAAAAGACAGAATAAGAGAGCTGGAAGGGACCTTGGAGGTCTTCTAGTCCAACCCCCTGCACAAGCAGGAAACTCTATACCAGGGGGAGGCAACCTGGGCTCTTTTATGACTGGTGGACTTCAACTCCCAGAATTCCTGAGCCAGCCATGCTGAGGGGAAAGGGAGAGGTTTCCAAGCTGAGCCATGCTGGCTGAGGAATTCTGGGAGTTGAAGTCCAGGAGTCATGAAGGGGCCATAGCTCCCCCATGCTGGCTCAGGAATTCTGGGAGTTGAAGTCCACCAGTCATGAGGGAGCCCTAGTTCCCCCATGCTGGCTGAGGAATTCTGGGAGTTGAAATCCATGAATCATAAAAGAGCCAAGATTGCCTACTCGTGCTCTAGGCCTAGGCTGCTTTATGACTCATGGACTCCAACTCCCAGAATTCCTCAGCCAGCATGGGGGAACTATGGCCCCCTCATGACTCCTGGACTCCAACTCCCAGAATTGCTGAGCCAGCCATGCTGAGGGGAAAGGGAGAGGTTTCAAAGCTGAGCCATGCCGGCTGAGGAATTCTGGGAGTTGAAGTCCACCAGTCATGAAGGGGCTATAGTTCCCTCATGCTGGCTCAGGAATTCTGGGAGTTGAAGTCCGCAAGTCATGAAGGGGCCACAGTTCCCCCATGCTGGCTGAGGAATTCTGGGAGTTGAAGTCCACGAGTCATAAAAGAGCCAAGGTTGCCTACCCCTGCTCTATACCATATTTGATCTGATGGATTTCTATTGATTTAAGCTCCTAAGTGGGTCACTCACTGATTAAAGGTCTAATAACTCTTGCCAGGGAAGTTCTCAGCTCAACAGAGATACTTCTGGATCTGGCAAGTCAAACCCTCAGCCAAGCCGGTCTTTGCACAATGTTGATCGAGGACAATGCCACCAACTTCCTTCTTCTCATACTCTCAGAACCATCTACTCCTGTCTAGGAAAGGGTCATACCTGCCTTCCAGAGTTTTTCAACCATGGCAACTTGAAGATGTATGGACTTCAACTCCCAGAATTCCCCAGCCAGCCATGCCTGGAGGTGTTTTTTTTTTCCCTCTCTTAGTCCACCCTAAAGTGGAGAGAGCGCAGAGGGAGGGATTACAAGAGAGTATAAGCTATGCTGGCTGGGAAATTCTGGGAGTTGACGTCTACCCATCTTCACGTGGCCAAGGTTGAGAAACACCGGCTTAGACTTTATCCAGTTCTAGGCCAGGAATTCTGCCTACATATTTCCAGAGGCAACGGAGCAGATGAATTCTGGATTCAGAAGGGCCTTCACATGGGCAAACCGGGAAGGCAAATTTGTTATCCACGCCTGAAAAATGTAAAATGTTTTAAGGAGACGGTGGGCACTGGGCAATGCAAACCTTGATCCTAACCTACATTCGTCAAAGCAACAGCAGCGATAGAGAAGAAGACGTACTGAGGGTCTCCGAGCTTGTTGGGTTGGTTTCTGAATGTTTCGTAAACCAGGCTAGGTAACATCTTGAGCGGCGTTTAGGGAAGACATACTCTTTGCCCAGAACTGGGCAACTACAGGCCGATAGAAGTCTACAAATGAACCTTGCATTAACCTTGTGAAGTCTCAAGCTTCCTCCTTCCGTTATGTATTCAAGATGGACAGGGATTAATATTCATATGTTACTTATACGGAAGGGTGTAGGTCTATACCTACGTTGAATATGGTATGTTTGTAAATGTGTGTTATGTATGTGTACACTTTGAGAGGGGGCAACTAAATATCATTTTGAATGTGTGCTGTTGCGCCCACAGTAAAAAATGGCAACAAAGGTTATCTAATTATCTGTCTGTCTGTCTATCATCCATTACCTATCTAACATCTATTATCAATCCATCCATCACCCACCCACCCATCTATCTATCTATTCATCCATATCTATCTATCTATCTATCTATCTATCTATCTATCTATCTATCTATCTATCTATCTATCTATCTATCTATATCTATCTATCTATCTATCTATCTATCTATCTATCTATCTATCTATCTATCTATCTATCTATCTATAAGAACATAAGAACCTAAGAAGAGCCATGCTGAATCAGGCCAAAGCCCATCGAGTCCAGCCTTCTGTGTCACACAGTGGCCCACCAATTGTACATGGGGATCTTGAGCAGAAGGAGAAGGCAAAACCCTCCCTTTCCCTTGACCCCCAACAAATGGGACCCAAGGGAATCCTGCCTGCCTCAACCAACATAGAGGCGGCACATGGACATCCGTTTTAATAACCACCGATACACTTTGCATCCATGAATCTATCTAGCTCTGCCTTGAAGCTATCAAGGCTGACAGCTGTCACGACTCCTTCAGGAAGTGAATTCCATAAATCAACGACCCTCTGGGTGAAGAAATATTTCCCTTTATTTGTCCTCACTTTCTTAGCTACGAGCTTTAGGGAGTGCCCCCTTGTCCTGGTATTGTGTGATAGAGAAAAGAATTTTTCTCTATCCACCTTTTCTATCCCATGCATGATTTTATACACTTCGATCAAGTCACCCCTTAAACGCCGTCTTTCAAGGCTGAAGAGACCGAGGCGTTGCAATCTGGTTTCATAAGGGAGGCGCTCCATTTCCTTGATCATTCTTGTTGCCCTTTTTTGCACCTTTTCCAGTTCCATTATATCCTTCTTGAGGTATGGTGACCAGAACTGTACACAGGACTCCAAGTGTGGTCTCACCATCGATTTGTACAGAGGCAATACAACACTTGCTGACTTATTTTCGGTTCCCTTCCTAATCATGCCAAGCATGGAATTTGTTTTTTTTACTGCTGCTGCGCATTGGGTTGACATCTTCATCGAGCTGTCCACCAAAACCCCAAGATCCCTTTCTTGGGTTGTCTCAGAAAGTTTGGTCCCCATCAGTTGGTAAATATAATTGGGGTTCTTTGCCCCGATGTGCATAACTTTGCACTTGTTTAGGTTAAAATGCATTGACCACTTTGTTGCCCACTCACACAATTTCGAGAGATCCTTCTGGAGCTCCCGACAATCAGTTTCACTTTTCACAACCCGGAACAATTTAGTGTCATCAGCAAACTTGGCTACCTCACTATTAACTTCTACATCCAGATCACTGATGAATAAATTAAAAAGTAAAGGTCCCAAAACTGAACCTTGGGGTACACTTCTCACTTCTTTCCATCCGGAGAATTGTCCATTTATTGCCACCCTTTGCTTCCTACAATTTAGCCAGTTACCAATCCAGGACAAGACCTGTCCTCTAATTCCGTGGCTGGAGAGCTTTTTTAGGAGCCTTTGGTGAGGAACTTTGTCAAAAGCCTTTTGAAAGTCAAGATATACAATATCAACTGGGGCCCCTTTATGTATGTATTTATTTACACCCTCAAAGAATTCTAACAAGTTAGTAAGACATGATTTGCCTTTGCAGAAACCATGTTGATTTTCTTTCAGCAATGCCTGTTTTTCTATGTGCCCTGTAATTTTATCTTTAATAATGGTTTCTATCTATCTATCTATCTATCTATCTATCTATCTATCTATCTATCTATCTATCTATCTATCTATCTATCTATCTATCTATCTATCTATCTATCTATCTATCTATCTATCATATATCTGTCTATCTACCTACCTATTATCCATTACCTATCTAATATCTATTATCCACCCACCCACCCATGGGTGGACTTCAACTCCCAGAATACGGCGTCCAGTTTTGGTCACCATGGTGTAACAAAGATGTCGAGACTCTAGAAAGAGTGCAGAGAAGAGCCACAAAGAGGATCAGGGGACTGGAGGCTAAATCATATAAGGAAAGGTTGATGGAATTGGGGATGTCTAGTTTAATGAAGAGAAGGACGAGGGGGGACATGATAGCAGTGCTCCAGTATCTCAGGGGCTGCCCCAAAGAAGAGGGAGTCAAGCTATTCTCCAAAGCCCCTGAAGGCAGGACAAGAAGCAACGGGTGGAAACTCATCAAGGAGAGAAGCAACCTGGAACTAAGGAGAAACTTCCTGACAGTGAGAACAATTAACCAGTGGAACTACCTGCCTCCAGAAGCTGTGAATGCTCCAACACTGGAGGTTTTTAAGAAGAGACTGGACACCCCTTTGTCCGGAATGATATAGGGTTTCCTGCCTGAGCAGGGGGTTGGACTAGATGACCTCCAAGGTCCCTTCCATCTTCTTCTTCTTCTTCTTCTTCTTCTTCTTCTTCTTCTTCTTCTTCTTCTTCTTCTTCTTCTTCTTCTTCTTCTTCTTCTTCTTCTTCTTCTTCTTCTTCTTCTTCTTCTTCTTCTTCTTCTTCTTCTTCTTCTTCTTCTGTCTGGCTGACGGGACCTGGAGAAGGCCGACTCTGTGGGCCCTAACCGGTCGCTGGGTCATCATCATCATCATCATCATCATTATTATTATTATTATTATTATTATTGTTATTATTATCCTATTTTGCCAAATCTGATACGGACATACCAAGGGTTCAGAAGGGGAAAGTCGTTACCTGAAAACAACGAGGCCATCGAGACGGACAGTTCACTGTTGGACATGTGAATCAGGTTGGATCCTTCGTTTCCATCTGCAGGACATGGGGATGACAGAAGAGCATGTCTCAAACGAAGGAACCGCTTTGTGCTTTGTGTGGGACCGTCAGATTCCGCCTGACTTTTACTACATCCAGTTTCTCTCTGTCATGGTTCCGACAGATGAAGCTCTTTAAGGAACTTCGAGGCATTGTTTACCTTACAGAATCTTTATTTGAGTAGCATAGCTTCGGCACGTACATAGGCCAAGCCAAAATCTGAATTCCCCTCCCCTGAGCACATAGCATCAAAGCATAATTCCCTTCTCCAATTAACATAAATCACATTCTTCAGTTAGCTTGAAATGCAGGCTTTCCCTCCAGTTCTTCAACCGCCATTTCTTATCATCTCTTATTTCAAAAAAACCTTGGTTCTCACACTAGTTACAGTATTGTTATGTCTAGCTAAACTCTCATGCATGTTCCTCCTCCTCCCCCTCAGTATCATCTAATTCTAACTCTAATTCTAAGAGTAAAACATAAGAAGGAAAATATGTGGTCAAAGCAAGAACATCCAATGTTAGCAGCGCTGACACTCTTAGTAAAAGTTCTTTCGATTCAACTCAGTGGATTCAGGACTCTTACTTTCCTAGAGGGCCGACTGAGGCAGGTCAAACAGTTGTGTGAATTTTGAGCATGCCGCCACAAGGATGCTACGACAGTCGTTAAGTGTGGAAGGCGGTCCTAAGCCATTTTTTTCCCCAGTGCCGTTGTAACTTCTGTGGGAGATGAAAATATAGCCCCCTCCTCATATAACAAGATGAGGCTGGAGCAAAACCTGAGGTAGGCCCCACAATAGTGATTTAAAACAGAGCTTTAACTGGAACTCGATACTGTTTCACAATACGGACGTACTATTTGTAATCTGCTGAGCTTTGGGCCATATGAAATCGCAAAGTAGGTAGTTCTGTGTATATTTGGAACGTGAGTATTGTAACCGTGGGAAAAGGGGAACTGAAAGTAGCTGATGGATGCAGGTTCCAATGTACACGGGTATATTTGGAAAGTTATGTTCAGCAGAAGGTCCGTAGGAAGTCAGTAGAAAGTCAGCAAAAGTCAGCAGACCATCTGACTACAGTCTTAGAACGGGAAAAGGTATAAAGAGTTGGGACTGGACCTGATTGATTTGCCATTGGCCTACAGCTGTCCTTTTGGAATCTGCTATGCCACGTGGTCCTCATTGCAATGGGCTATTCATGTAAGTGAAGTTGTGTTATTATGCTTGCTAATATTTAGCAAAATGAACCTCTGAATCTTAAAGTAAGAGTTATTGTTTTGTGCTGCTGTCTCTTGTCTTTTTCACTGGGTTTTTCCTCCACACTTCGAATGGTCGCTAAATGAATGGTTATAAGTCAAGGACTACCTATAAAGGAAGGGTAGCTGGGGGCTCATTCTACACGTCATCCTACCTCGGATCTCATACTCATCCACCTCTTCCGCAGATCCCGAGTCGGAGAGACAGGTTGAGTCTTGGGAGCTGAAGTACGACCCGCTGTCTGTCGCTTTCAGACCTGCAAGAGTGAGGAAGATTGAACGACCTGCTCGTGAAGATGCTTCACCATTATCAACAGGACAGAATACAGGAAACAGACGAGTTACAACCATAATTGGGCCCTGCAATTTTATAGTCTGTTGTAACTGTTGTAAAGCGAGACACACCATGTGACCAGACCTGATTTTATAACCTTTTTCGTAGTGGTCATTAAATCCAAATGAGCTGCACAGTGGCTCAGCGGTTAAAGATGCAGGGCTTGCTAGCTGGAAAGCCGGCGGTGAAGGTTTGAGTCCCGAGCGCCGTGTGATGGGGTGAGCTCCCATCCGCGGTTTAGCTCCTGCCAACTTAACAGTTCGCAAGCATGCAAATGCGAGTAGGTAAATAGGGACTTCATGGGAAGATAACAACACTGCGTGACGTCATGCTGGCAACATGACCACAGCAATGTCTTCGGACAGCGCTGGCTCAATGACCTTGAAACGGAGATGAGCATCGCTCCCTGGATTCAGGAACGACTAGCGCAGTGATGGCGAACCTTTTAGAGACCGAATGCCCAAACCGCAACCCAAAACCCACTTATTTATCACAAAGTGCCAGGGCTGCATCAGCATTGGGAGGGGCATGGGGGCGTGGCCCACTGGGTGGGCATGGCCACCTCAATGTTGCTCATGGGGGTACGCCTGTGGGGGCCAGACAGGCTTGGGGGAGATCCAGGGGGGTCTCTGGCGGGTGGGGTGGTGGGCAGGAGGCCCAGCATAGATGGGGGGAGGCATGCAATCCTAGCTGGGACTGGGGGGCCATGGTGCCAATGGGAATCCGGCTTTCCCTGCTTGGGATGGCCTTTGGCTTGCTGGGTGTGGGCGTGCTCTACCACCTCTACTCAAGCTTGCTAGCTGGCCGCTTCGCCTCCTTAGGTGGGGCTGCCGCTCTGGGCAGTGGCCTAATAGATCTGCGCAAGCTGCTGGCAGCGGTGGCATGCGTGCCCTCAGAGACGGCTCCGAGTGCCGCCTCTGGTATGCGTGACATAGGTTCGCCACCACTGGACTAATGGAATAAAATACGCGGGGACTCCTTTACCTTTTACTCCCCTACATTAAGTCAGCGCCATGGAGTTGAAGTTCAAAGGTCTTAAAGATGGCTAAGGTTGAGAAAAGACGGACTAGATCAGACATGTCAAACTCACAACGAGACGTGACTTTTCCCCCCATTGCCAGCAATGGGATGGGCGTGGTTTCGGCGTGACGCATCCAGCCCGTGGGCCGACAGTTTGACACGCCTGGACTAGATACTTCAGAATTCAGTCCCAAATCTAGTTTCAGAGACAGCCTGAGGTCTGTCTGATGGCTTCAGCTTCAAGAAAGCCTTTGGGATTTAAACTTCACAACCTTCCAAAGGGTAGGAAGCACTCACTGTCAGAGCCCACATCCTGGGACACCGGGTGGAGGTAGCGGGTCCGAATCTGTTGCCGGCGGATGCGGATCTTCTGCTTGAGGTCTTGTATCACCTTGTCACTTTCTTCCTCCTCCTCTTCTATCTGACGGTTCATCATGTTGCACTTCATCAGCTCGATCGCCGCAATCAGTGACTCGGAGATGCTGAAGTGAGCGTTTTCCTGGAACGAAGGGAGAGAAGAAGAATTCAGAGAAGAGCAACTAAGGTGATCCAAGGCCTGGAGGCCAAAACGTACGAAGAACGGCTGCGGGACTCGGGTTTGGCTAGTCTAAAGAAAAGAAGAAACAGGGAAGACATGATAGCAACTTTCCAGTATCTGAGGAGCTGCCACAAGGAAGAGGGGGTCAGGTTGTTCACCAGAGCACCAGAGGGAAGGACGAGAAACAACGGTTGGAAACTGATCAAAGAGAGAAGCAAGCTGGAATTAAGGAGAAACTTCCTGACAGTGAGGACAATTAACCAGTGGAACAGCCTGCCACCAGAAGTCTTGTCCCCGCTGCCCGGCTATCATGTCCTTGGTTGTGCTGCTTTGCATGGGCTGTGCCCGGGGTGACTCTCCTCTGGGGGGGGGCTGCTGGTGAGGAGGGGGCTATGGAAGGAGGCAGGGCTGGGACGACGGTGCATGTGCCCACAGAGAGGACGCCAAGTGCCGCCTCTGACACATGTACCATAGGTTCGCCAGCACAGGGCTAGACAATCACCTGTCTGACATGGTATAGGTTCTCCTGCTTGAGCAGGAGGCTGGACTAGAAGACCTCCAAGGTCCCTCCCAGCTCTATTCTATTCTGAAGCTGTCAAAATGTCCGCAAAGTAGAGAATTAAACGTTTGAATAAAGGAGAAGATGTCAAAATCCAGCCCAACGATGACACACAGGTAGTCCCAGCAACTGGCTTGTGTTGATGGCCATTTGCACTGTTGCGCAATCACATGATTGTGTTTTACAGCGTTTTTGCTGGAGCCTAATGTTCACCTCTGATTTGCGGCGCAACTGGTCCCTGGCCAAGAATGGATTTGCTGGACCACCACGGCAACTGCCTCACGACCACTGTCATTTAGAACGGTGTTTCTCATCCTTAGCAACTTGAAGACTCGTCCCAGAATTCCACTGAAGTCCACAAGTCTTAAAGTTGCTAAGGAGGAGAAACCCTGCAATCCATCATACATGCCGGCTGGGGAATTCTGGGACTTGAAGGCTGTCTGTTCTTAAGGTCGCTGAAACCGGGAAGCCCTGCTTAAAATTTTAAAAAGGGACTATATTCCTGCACTCAAACTGTAAAAAATAGTGTCCAAAAGACCATGCCTGTGGGATGAATTGTCCTGGCAAATATCATTCAATTCGGCACGGGGTCATGGCTTTTGACACAAGTATGTGTTAAAGCAGACATGTCAAACACAAGGCCCGGAGGCCGGATGCGGCCCGCGAAGTGGTTTCATGCGGCCCACAAAGCCATCCTGGAAACAGTGAGGGAACGGCCCCTTCTGCCTTGGCCCTGGCCCAGGCTGGCCGGGAGCCAATGTACAATTTTGTGGTGGCCATATCTATGCTGAAAGGCATTCAGTCTTAGCTCCACAAGACCATCTGGATACAAAGCCGGGTCTCCTTCCATGGAGAGGGAATGGGCCTCCCTCTGACTTTGCCCCGGTACCCATCATGAGCAACCTGGCTAAGGAGAGCAAGCACAGCAGCAGCAGCCTTGAGGAGGAGGTAAGTGCAGCTGGGCGCCCCCTTGGGAAGTGGGGCTGGGCTTGGTGTCGCGGGTGCTCGAGGGCCAGGCTGGGCGTTTGACCTCTGCTGTCCAGGGCTCCGGGCAGCCCGCACCACCATACAGCCCCTCCCCCCTGCATGGCCTGAGAGGAACAGTGAGGCTCCTCCAGTGGACCATGCCTTGGCACTTGCCCCCGGTCCCATCCTCCCCTTCTGCCAGAGACCCTCAGATCTGTCCCACTCCTGCCCAGGCCCCCACAGGCACCCTTGATGCGAATGATGTAGAGCTGGCCATGCCCACCCAGTAGGCCACACCCACTCCCTCCATGCCCAAGGAGGCCGCACCCACCCTGGCCACACACACCCGCCCCCCCAAGGGCAACCGCAATGCTGATGCAGCCCTGGGTTAAATCATGACATTTGCACGAGGATATTGTGGTAGGTGGGCCGTTGGCGTGCCCTCCACCGCAGATTCCTTTGTTCAAAAAAAAAAAAAATAATCCCGAGGAGAGGAGGGATCCGAGACCCCTTTCCACAGTTTCCACCGATTTACTGACCGACCTCTTTTGTCTCAAGGCTCTGTTTACCTTTTCCAAGTCTGCACAGCTGCCGAAATCTTGCTCCGACAGGTAGCTGATCAGGGATTGGCCTTCTGTGGGCTTCCGGAACAGCCCTTCGCCCGGATGCAAATACTGCCCAGTGTCTGCAGGGGGGGGGGGGAAAGGAAGTGGCTTTCAGAAGGAATGAAGGTGAATGTATGAGTCCTAGGATGATATTGCAGATAGTATTGATCTGTATCTATCTGTTTGTCTATTGTCTGCCTGTCTGTCTATCTACTTATCTATCTACTTATCTATCTATCTATCTATCTATCTATCTATCTATCTATCTATCTATCTATCTATCTTTGTATCTATCTATCTATCTATCTATCTATCTATCTATCTATCTATCTATCTATCTATCTATCTATCTTTGTATCTATCCATCCATATCTATCTTTCTATCTACCCATCCATATCTATCTATCTATCTATCTTTGTATCTATCCATCCATATCTATCTATCTATCTATCTATCTATCTATCTATCTATCTATCTATCCATCCATCCATATCTATCTATCTATCTATCTATCTATCTATCTATCTATCTATCTATCTATCTATCTATCTATCTATCTTTGTATCTATCCATCCATATCTATCTATCTATCTATCTATCTATCTATCTATCTATCTATCTTTGTATCTTTGTATCTATCTATCCATCCATCCATCCATATCTATCTATCTATCTATCCATCCCTATCTATCTATCTATCTATCTATCTATCTATCTATCTATCTATCTATCTATCTTTGTATCTATCTATCCATCCATATCTATCTATCTATCTATCTATCTATCTATCTTTGTATCTTTGTATCTATCTATCCATCCATATCTATCTATCTATCTATCTATCTATCTATCTATCTATCTATCTATCTATCTATCTATCTTTGTATCTATCTATCTATCTATCTATCTTTGTATCTATCCATCCATATCTATCTTTCTATCTACCCATCCAATCTATCTATCTATCTATCTATCTATCTATCTATCTATCTATCTATCTATCTATCTATCTATCTATCTATCTATCTATCTTTGTATCTATCCATCCATATCTATCTTTCTATCTACCCATCCATATCTATCTATCTATCTATCTATCTATCTATCTATCTTTGTATCTATCCATCCATATCTATCTATCTATCTATCTATCTATCTATCTATCTATCTATCTATCTTTGTATCTTTGTATCTATCTATCCATCCATCCATATCTATCTATCTATCTATCTATCTATCTATCTATCTATCTATCTATCTTTGTATCTATCCATCCATATCTATCTATCTATCTATCTATCTATCTATCTATCTATCTATCTATCTATCTATCTATCTTTGTATCTATCCATCCATATCTATCTATCTATCTATCTATCTATCTATCTATCTATCTATCTATCTTTGTATCTTTGTATCTTTGTATCTATCTATCCATCCATCCATATCTATCTATCTATCTATCTATCTATCTATCTATCTATCTATCTATCTATCTATCCATACACCTACCTATCTTTGTATCTATCCATCCATCCATCCATCCATCCATATCTATCTATCTATCTATCTATCTATCTATCTATCTATCTATCTATCTATCTATCTATCTATCTATCTATCTATCTATCTTTGTATCTATCCATCCATATCTATCGTATCTATCGTATCTATCGTATCTATCTATCTATCTATCTATCTTTGTATCTATCCATCCATATCTATCTTTCTATCTACCCATCCATATCTATCTATATATCTTTGTATCTATCTATCTTTGTATCTATCCATCCATATCTATCTATCTATCTATCTATCTATCTATCTATCTATCTATCTATCTATCTATCTATCTATCTATCTTTGTATCTATCTATCTATCTATCTATCTATCTATCTATCTATCTATCTATCCATCTATCTATCATCTATCCATCCATCTTTAGGTTTTCAAGAAAAAAATGGACAACCATTTCCTCAGCATGACTGGTGTTGGAGCCCATCCTCAGGGAACGTCTCTCCAGAGGAGGGGCTCCAGCATGACTCCAAAAGCTCAGAAGATTAAACCTCTGGTCCCAGGGACCAATCCAGATTGGATCCTGTTTTCAAAACATTGAATATTTTAAGAAGAGCTCCTATAAGAAAAAGAGTATAGATGGATGGATAAGAAAGAAAGAAAGAAAGAAAGAAAGAAAGAAAGAAAGAAAGAGAAAGGGAAAGGAAGGAAGGAAGGAAGGAAGGACGGAAGAAAGAAAGAAAGAAAGAAAGAGAAAGGGAAAGGAAGGAAGGAAGAAAGAAAGAAAGAAAGAAAGAAAGAAAGAAAGAAAGAAAGAGAAAGGGAAAGGAAGGAAGGACGTAAGAAAGAAAGAAAGAAAGAAAGAAAGAAAGAAAGAAAGAAAGAAAGAAAGAAAAAGAAAGAGAAAGGGGAAGGAAGAAAGAAAGAAAGAAAGAAAGAAAGAGAGAAAGAAAGAAAGAAAGAAAGAAAGAAAGAAAGAAAGAGAAAGGGAAAGAAAGAAAAAAAGGGAAAGGAAGGAAGGAAGGAAGGAAGGACGGAAGAAAGAAAGAAAGAACGAAAGAAAGAAAGAAAAGGAAGGGGAAGGAAGGAAGGAAGGACGGAAGAAAGAAAGAAAAAGAAAGAAAGAAAGAAAGAAAGAGAAAGAAAGGGAAAGGAAGGAAGGGGAAGGAAGGAAGGAAGGAAGAAAGAAGGAAGGAAGGAAGGAAAGAAAGAAAGAAAGAAGGAAGGAAAGAAAGAAAGAAAGAAAGAAAGATGGAGATGGATGGATGGATAGGCAGACAGACAGGTAAATAGAGAGACAGGCATAGAGAAATAGATGATAGATAGATAGATAGATAGATAGATAGATAGATAGATAGATAGATAGATAGATAGATAGATAGATAGATAGATAGATAGATAGATAATAAAGCTGTAACTTTGAATGGTTGCTAAACAAAGGGTCGTAAGTGGAGGACTGCTCGCATATATATTTTTTCTGTGCTTGAAACCTAGTAGGTCGAGATGCCTGTATGGTGGGTTTCAGAATTTGATCAAACCTGGACTCGGGGGGAGCTAGTGGAAAAAAGTATTCTGTCGCAACCTCTTCCACCTTTTGAACAGAGTCCGACGACCAAAGCCGTGAACGGAAAGAGACTCACCGTATTCGACGTACACCGATCCGGGAGTGCTTCCATCTTGATTCTGCCCCAGACAGGAGAGGTTGCCCTTGTATTGCAAAATGTCTCCATTGGACTCTAGGCACAATGTGTGAAAGAAAAGAGACCGTCAACGACCAGGATCCACCGGGGGGGCGGGGTGGGGTGGGGGAGCAGCCAACAGAACCGAGTGGGAGTAAGTGAGGAATGATGGAACGGATGGTATGGAACCGGAAGGAGGGAACACAAGAAATGCTGGTTGAACAGAAGCTCACAAGACATCACAACAGACACACACAAGATGTGGTGGGTGGGGCACTATTTTTTCCAGAAAGCTGAATGAAAAGGCTCCAACAGGTGTTGGGCTGCAGGGTTTCCCGGTGCTTTCCGAGCCTGGATGTTTTCTGGCAGACGTTTCGGGACCCAACTAGGCAACATCATCAGTGCTAGAAGGGAGGGGGGCTTGCAGAGAGGAGGAAGAGGAGAAAAGGAAGGAAGGAAGGAAGGAAGGAAGGAAGGAAGGAAGGAAGGAAGGAAGGAAGGAAGGAAGGAAGGAAGGAAGGAAGGAAGGAAGGATTGTGTGGTCCTTGGTGCTCTCTGAGTTGGGTGGTTTTCTGGCAGACGTTTCATGACCCAACTAGGCAACATCATCAGTGCTAGAAGGGAGGGGGGCTTGCAGAGAGGAGGAAGAGGAGAAAAGGAAGGAAGGAAGGAAGGAAGGAAGGAAGGAAGGAAGGAAGGAAGGAAGGAAGGAAGGAAGGATTGTGTGGTCCTTGGTGCTCTCTGAGTTGGGTGGTTTTCTGGCAGACGTTTCATGACCCAACTAGGCAACATCATCAGTGCTAGAAGGGAGGGGGGCTTGCAGAGAGGAGGAAGAGGAGAAAAGGAAGGAAGGAAGGAAGGAAGGAAGGAAGGAAGGAAGGAAGGAAGGAAGGAAGGATTGTGTGGTCCTTGGTGCTCTCTGAGTTGGGTGGTTGTCTTGCAGACGTTTCATGACCCAACTAGGCAACATCATCAGTGCTAGAAGGGCGGGGTTTGCGGAGAAGAGGAAAAAGGAGAAGAGGAGGAGGAGGAGGAGATGGGAGACTGTTGGGGTCCTTGGTGCTGTCTGAGCTGGGGTGTTCCCTTGCAGACATTTTATGACCCAACTAGGTAATCCTCAACTTACGACCACAACGGAGCCCAAAATTTCTGTCGCTAAGTGAGACCTTGGCTCAGTGAATTTCGCCCCGTTTTTACGACCTTTACTGCCACCGTTGTTCAGTGAATCCCTGCAGGTGTTAAGTTAGTAAGAGGATCGTTAAGGAAACCTGGCTTCCCTATTAATTCGCTTCGTCAGAAGGTCGCAACCGGGGACACTGCGACCGTCATACATACGACTCAGTTCCCAGGCATCTGAACTTTGATCGTGCGAGCTTGGGATGCCTGCAGCGGTCGTTAAGTGTGGCAACCGGTCATAAGTCACTTTCCTTCCGTGGGTCAATTTCCACCGTCACCAAATGAACTTTTGCAAGCCGAGAACAACGACCTGTTGATTCCGTGACACAGAGGCGTGTTCTGTGGGGCAAGCGTGTCGAATATTCATGCCGGGAAGAAGACGTGGTCTCTTCTAAACTCCCGGACGAGAACCTTTGAGAGGTTTTTTTTGCAGAGGTTTTGAACTCAGGACAAGGAACGACCAATGGATGGGAAGGGGGGGGGGAGAAGCAGGACGAGAAAGGGGAGATGGATTGGTAACATGCCGGTTCCCAAACCTGCGACAGGATCTTCAATTATAATGCTGATGTCTCTGCGCCCTCCTAAGGACGGGCGGCGAAAGCGGGAGAGAAGGTTAAGAGAAAAACAGAATAAACATAGAAAAAGGAGCTTTATTTTTCCAAGAGAGAATCCTAGCTGGGTCCCTTTGGAGAGCATCGCCCAGCTCTTCCCAGGCTACAGAATCCACAGTCACAATTACATAAGAACATAAGAACCTAAGAAGAGCCCTGCTGAATCAGGCCAAAGCCCATCGAGTCCAGCATTCTGTGTCCCACAGTGGCCCACCAATTGTCCATGGGGATCTTGAGCAGAAGGAGAAGGCAAAACCCTCCCTTTCCCTTGACCCCCAACAAATGGTACCCAAGGGAATCCTGCCTGCCTCAACCAACATAGAGGCGGCACATGGACATCCGTTTTAATAACCACCGATACACTTGGCATCCATGAATCTGTCTAGCCCTGCCTTGAAGCTGTCAAGGCTGACAGCTGTCACGACCCCTTCAGGAAGTGAATTCCATAAACCGAGGACCCTCTGGGTGAAGAAATATTTCCCTTTATTTGTCCTCACTTTCTTAGCTATGAGCTTTAGGGAGTGCCCCCTTGTCCTGGTATTGTGTGATAGAGAAAAGAATTTTTCTCTATCCACCTTTTCTATCCCATGCATGATTTTATACACTTCGATCAAGTCACCCCTTAAACGCCGTCTTTCTTCCCATCTTTTGGGGGGCGACTTTGTATAGGTGTTTTTGTCAACCGTGGCCACTTTTAGATGGGTGGACTTCAACTCCCAGAATCCCCCAGCCAGCCGTTGAAGTCCACCCATCTGAGAGTCGAGCAAAACGGATCCAGAGCAGTTTTCCCAACCAAAATGTTCTCCGGGTGAGCAAACGTCAAACGCCCCGGAATTCTCAAGAATTGTCCCAGGGACTGAGGAATGCTGGGATTGGAAGACCACCCTCTTTTTAGAAAGCAGTAATACCCAATATTAGCAACGTTGACAAAAAAAAAGCCTGTTGTCTGGGGTAGAGAGGTATCATCAAACTACAATTCCCAGCTGCCTTTGCCAGAACGTGGACAGCGAGAACGGAACAGAACACTATTTGAAGGAACGGGCTTTTCCTTGCCTTTCGATGTAGATCAGTGGTTCTCAACCTTTTTCAGGTTGAGACCCCACTTGCGCTGCCCATGCGCGCCGCGACCCCGACCCGCGGTCCGCCATTTTGGGTTTTTTTTATTTTTTTTATTTTTTTTTATTTTTTTTTCGTCGCGCGCGTGCTGTGCATGCGTGGATCGGCCCGCGGATCAAAAAAAACCAAAATGGTGGACCGCGACAGCCCGATCCGCACATGCACGGCGCGCGCATGACGGCCCGAACCGCGCATGCACAGCACGCGCACGACAAAAAAAATAAAAAAAATAAAAAAAATAAAAACAAAATGGCGGACCGCGGTGTCCGGCGACCCCCGCGAAACGGTCGTTCAACCCCAAATGGGGTCGCGACCCATAGGTTGAGAACCGCTGATGTAGATTATTTGTAAAATGTCTTATAAAGATACGACAGACATTGCCAAATTAATTTAAGGGGATAAGGGATTCAGCATTCCAAAGCAATCAGGTCTCAAACTGGTTTAAGATGCCAGGCACACTGCAACATACTTAAACTGCTTCCAGTACTGCGTGAATCAATTTTCCGAGGCCACCCCATTAAATCAACCAATTATATAAAAGCGACAAAATGTTTTTTTACCTAGTAGCAGTGCTTTTTTTGTAAAAAAAAAAAAAAGTGTCAGAACTCACACACGTCATACAACCCGCCTTGCCTACCAAAAAAAGTGCCGGAACAACGTTGTGGGCGTTCTACGACCCCCCCAAAAAGCCCTGTCTAGCAATAATAATAAGAATTATTTAATTTAATTTAATTTTTCGGACTTATATGCCGCTCCTCTCTGAAGACTCGGAGCGGCTTACAACATAAATATTAGCTTAAATACGAGACAGTCGATATTACGAGGAAAACGCAGGAAGTATTAAATGTTGAAATAGGAGGAATTTGGGTTACTAAACTTAAGATATCTGGAAATTACCAGAAAATAAGAATATTATTGTACTGTATTGCTAATTAGCTGATGCAAGATGGTGAGAACTCAAATAAGTAAGACCTGTATTCTGAACGTTAGATCTTGTGATGAATTGTGATGAAGGGAACGGGGGTTATTTAAATTTTGGAAATGACCAATCTCGAACGTGAAATATATAAATATTAATGGGAAATCAAAAATTGGGGGAAATTAATCAGGGCACTGATTGTCTAAAAAAGATTGAATGTTAAAACAACTAGGATATGTATCCACGAAAAATGATGGCTAAGTGCAAGGAAGTTATTTTTTATTTAATCGGTATAATAAGAATTGCACTGATTTAAGACGAGGCAGTAAATACTAAGGGGAAAAGAGGGGAAATATTGAACGTAATAGTTTGAGACCTGCATACTAAAGATATTTGCATCTTAATGGAATTATTGACCAACTCAGCTGCCACGTTGCTTTTCCAATGCTTAAATGTAAAACTAGAACACCAATTAAAAAAGCGACAAAATCTTTAGCTCAGATGATCAACTACAGAGCTGGTCTTTTTCTATCTGCTGGATTTCCTTGTGACTGGCATTTTTAAGAGAGCCCCCCCCCCGCGCAACTCGGTGGAGAGGTGTGCTACAATCTACCGTAACTGGGGGTGCAGAATTAGGAGGAATTTTTTTTAAAAAAATATTTAATTCATTGTTTTTCCAACTTGGCAACGCCCAGAATTCCCCAGCCTGTTTTTTTTTTCCCTCTTACCCCCTAAAGTGGAGAGATTGCAGAGGAAGGGATTACAGGAGAGTAAGCTGCGCTGGCTGGGGAATTCTAGGAGTTGAAGTCCATGCGTCGTAAAAGTTGCATAGGTTGAGAAACACTGATCTAATGCATGACCCATAGGAGAACATTTGAGAGTGCAGGTAGTCCTCGGTTTATGACCACAGTTGAGCGCGAAATTTCTCTTGCTAAGCGAGACAGTTGTTAAGTCAGTTCTGCCCCATTTTACGATCTTTCTTGCCCCAGTTGTTAAGTGAATCGCTGCCGTTGTTACGTTAGAAACATGGTTGTTCAGCGAATCCAACTTCCCCATTGACTTTGCTTGTGCGAAGGTTGCAAAATGGGATCGACTGACCCTTGGACACTGCAACCGTCATAAATAACAGTCAGTTGCCAAGGGTCCAAATATGGATCACATGACCAGGGGAATGCTAAGTGTGGGGAAACGGTCCTAAGTCACTTTTTTCAGTGCTGTTGTAACTTTGAACGGTCACTAAACCAGGGGTAGGCAACCTCGGCTCTTTTATGACTGGTGGACTTCAACTCCCAGAATTCCTGAGCCAGCCATGCTGAGGGGAAAGGGAGAGGTTTCCAAGCTGAGCCATGTTGCTCAGGAATTCTGGGAGTTGAAGTCCACCAGTCATGAAGGGGCCATAGTTCCCCCATGCTGGCTCAGGAATTCTGGGAGTTGAAGTCCGCCAGTCTTAAAGTTGCCAGGTTTGAAGACCCTTGATCAGACTAAACCAACAAGGACTACCTGTAGTGTCTAGATACACTTCTACACACATACACATACGCACCACACACAAACACCCATTTCTCCCCTCTTACCATGAGCTTTTGCAGAAGCCACATTGGTGTCCGACTGGGAACGCACGTGACTCCGTTTGGGTTTCCCTTGGAGAACCGAGGTCTGTCCCTCGGAGAAGCTGGCCCGCCGTAAAAGCGAGGACTTCCAGCTGCCTCCTAGCTCCCCCCCGGAGGAAACCGACTCTGGCTTCTGAGAGCTGCTGGACGAAAACAGATTGGAGGAGCTGCTCCCTGAACTGTTCAAGGTGGCCGGGCCGGATTCTTCGGGAGTGTCGCAAGCCCGACTCGGCCGGCCGAGATTCCCAATGGCCAGATATTCCGGCCCGTCCGTCTCATCTTGGCTTCCGGACCAGGGGTCTGAGTTCGGGTTCTGCGGAAGGCCAGTGCTCGTCCCAGCAACCGGGGCATTGTTGGCGTCGTTGGGGCTAGAGATGCCGAGATGAGGAAGAGGAGGACCGGCCAGGTGTTGGGGGCACCTGCCTTCCGGATGCCGGAGAGTGGAGGTCCAAGTGGCGTTTTCTTCAGACCGATTGGTGCCACCGAACGCCGGAGGGCTTGATAATCTCCTGTCTAGGAAGAGAAGGGGACACAGACAAGGAATCTACCTTATTTTCGGTGACGATATGGCTACCAGAATATTATTGTCATTTTTTTTTTTTTACTGGGCACAATGGCACACAACAAAAATGAAATTTAGTTGCCCGCTCTTAAAGTGAAACACATACAGGACACATACCTAAACATACTATATGCAACATGTATATAAACACACACCTACGTATACGTAACAAATAAATATTAAATACTGTCCATCTTGAATATATAATGGAACGAGGAAGCTTGAGAGTTCACAAGGTTAAATGCAGGCTAGTACTGTGTTGGCTTTTTTGGCAGCTGCAGCACACAGCTGGCTCCTATTGAAGGGATCGTCCACTAGGACTCCGAGGTCCCTCTCACAGTTACTGTTATTGAGCAAGGTACCCCCTATACCACAGGTCGGCAACCTGCGGCTCCGGAGCCACATGCGGCTCTTTGAGCCTTCCCTGTGGCTCCCAGCCTCCTCTGCCATTTGCAGAGAGAGACAGAGACAGAGAGAGGCAATTGTGCTTCCCTGCTTCTCTGTCTCTGTCTCTCTCTCTCTCTCTCTCTCTCTCTCTCTCTCTCTCTCTCTCTCTCTCTCTCTCTCTCTCTCTCTCTGTGTGTGTGTGTGTGTGTGTGTGTGTGTGTGTGTAAAAGAGAGTGCACTCATAGTGTTCTCGGAGGAGCTGAAAAGCTTATTGGGCGAAGCTCCTCCCTTTGCTGCGTCTCTGCAGGAAGCAGGAAGGGCAGGAGAGAGCTAGCTAGCCCAGCTATGCTGACTCAGGAATTCTGGGAGTTGAAGTCCATAAAAGAGCTGAGGTTGCCTACCCCTGAGCTTGTTGGAGAACAGCTTGAAGCCAGCTTGCCAGGTGAGCAGCAGATAGGAGAGAGGGAGGGGGGGAGAGAAATAGAGAGAGAGGGGGGAAGGAAGAGAGAGAGAGAGTGGGGGAAGAGGACTGGCAGACCAAGGGCAGATAGAGAGAGAGGGAGGGAGAGACAGAGAGAGAGAGACCCTTTTGACATCTAAAATGAAGATAACACTGCATATATCCTTTTTTACCTGTGTGTGTATGTATGTATGTATGTATGTATGTATGTATATACACACACACACACACACACACACACATACATACACACACACACAAACACAGACACACACAGCTCTATAATAAAGGTAAAAAAGGATACATGCAGTGTTATCTTCATGTTAGATATCAAAAGGGTTTTGCGGCTCCCAGTGTTTTGTTTTCGGTGGGAAACGGGTCCAAGTGGATCTTTTGAGTGTTTTGGGTTGCCTACCCCTGCCCTATACTATACCTGTGTGTTTGGTTTTTCTTGCCTAAATGTAGAACCTTACTTTTTTCCCCCGCTGAATTTCATTTTGTTAGATAGCGCCCAATGGTTAGGTGTCTCCCGACTTGGTTTCACTTTTGATGTGCCCATACTTTGCAACTAATAAACATGTTCTTTGAGGAAATTGCAGTCCTTGGGAGCTCTGCTTTATTCGTCTCTGTCTGTCGGAACCACGGCATCACCCTTTTCGGCCCCGTCGTTAACTCCGAACTGCCACTAAACAAACGGTCGTTAAGTTGGGGACTACCTGTACGCCTTCCAATTCTATGTACAATTGGTGGGCCACTGTGTGACACAGAATGCTGGACTCGATGGGCTTTGGCCTGATTCAGCATGGCTCTTCCTATGTTCTTATGTTCTATCCATTGATGGGGGGGGGGAGACCCAAAACTAGTAGTAGAGGAGAGATAGATGCTCTCTATATGGGGCTACCTTTGAAAAACGTTCGGAGACTTCAGGTAATGCAGAATGCAGCCGCGCGAGCAGTGTTGGGCCTGCCTAGAAATGCCCACATTTCGGCATCACTCCGCGAGCTGCACTGGCTGCCAATTGGTCTCCGAACCCAATTCAAAGTGTTGGTTATGACCTATAAAGCCCTACATGGCATCGGACCAGGTTACTTGCGGGACCGTCTGCTGCCCCATGAAACCCAGCGACCGGTTAGGGCCCACAGAGTCGGCCTTCTCCAGGTCCCGTCAGCCAGACAGTGTCGCCTGGCGGGGCCTAGGGGAAGAGCCTTCTCTGCTGCGGCCCCGGCCCTCTGGAACCAACTCCCCCCGGAGATCCGTATCGCCCCCACCCTCTCCGCCTTTCGCAAATTATTGAAGACACATCTTTGCCGACAGGCCTGGGGCAGTTGACATCTTGCCCCAGCCAGTGTATGTATGTTTGTATGTTTGTCTTTGGATGATTGGTTTTTAATCTAGGGGTTTTATAATGTATTTAATGTCAGATTTCTATATGTTAGTATTTATGTTGTAAGCCGCCCTGAGTTTTTTGGAATAGGGTGGCATAGAAATCGAATTAAATAAATAAATAAATAATTTTTTTTAAATAATAATCCCTAACATGCCACTGCTCGTGGCTTACCTGGGATGCTGGCGTAGGTGGACGGAAGCCCTGAGAAGGAGCCGAGGTAGCGATGGGCTGTGTTTTCAGCAGGAGGGGTAGAGATGGACCCCAGCAGAGCTGTGAGGCTCTTCGTCTGGGACTCGGAGGCTTCACCTTTCCTGGCAAACTGAAAGAAGAGCCGGGTTGAGGCCATGGAGGACTGGGGGATGAGCATAGCATCGTAGGGCTGGAAAGGGACCTTGGAGGTCTTCTAGTCCAACCCCCTGCTCAAGACAGGAGTCCTGGTATATGTCATCCTGGTCAAATGGTTGCCCGGTCTATTTTTGAAAACCTCCAGTGATGGAGCAGCTACAATTTCTAGAGGCAAGTTATTCCACTGATTGTCCCAAAGGTGCATTTGAAAGAAAAGAAAAGAAAAGAAAAGAAAAGAAAAGAAAAGAAAAGAAAAGAAAAGAAAAGAAAGAAAGAAAGAAGGGAAGGAAGGAGGAAAGAAAGAAGGAAGGAAGGAAGGAAGAGTAGGGAAGGAGGGAGGAAAGAAAGAAAAGGGAAGAAAGGAAGGAAGAGGGAGGGAGGAAAGAAAGAAGGGAACGAGGGAGGAAAGAAAGAAAGAAAGAAAGAAAGGGAAGGAAGGAAGGAAGGAAGGGGGAGGGAGGAAAGAAACAGTAGGGAAGGAGGGAGGAAAGAAAGAAAGAAAAGAGAAAAGGGAAGGAAGGAAGGAAGGAAAGAAAGAGTAGGGAATGAGGGAGGAAAGTAAGAGAAAGAAAAGAGAAGGAAGGAAGGAAGGAAGGAAGGAAGGAAGGAAGGAAGGAAGGAAGGAAGAGGGAGGGAGGGAGGGAGGAAAGAAAGAGTAGGGAAGGAGGGAGGAAAGAAAGAAAGAAAGAAAAGGGAAGGAAGGAAGGAAGGAAGAGGGAGGAAAGAAAGAAAGAAAGAAAGAAAGAAAGAAAGAAAGAAAGAAAGAAAGAAAGAAAGAAAGAAAGAAAGAAGGAAAGAAAGAAAGAAAGAAAGAAAGAAGGAAGGAAGAGGAAAGAAAGAAAGGAAGGAAAGAAGGAAGGAAGGAAGGAAGGAAGGAAGGAAGGAAGGAAGGAAGGAAGGAAGGAAGTTCTTTCTCACTATAGAGGTGTCGATCTGGGCCAGAAGCCGAGGGTTGTTCTGCTCCACAGCCTCCAGGCACTGCAACATGACGGTGACGTGGGCGTCACTCAGCAGGAAAGCTGAATCTGTAAAAGAAGTTTTAAAAACGGAGGGCAGAACGGTGCCTTTGGCCCTGGGCTTCTTTAGCAACAAGCCTGGTGGGCAAAGGTGTTCTGGATCTGTTTTTTGTTTCTTCAAGTGACCAGCTAAGTGTCAACACCAACACAACTTGGGCTGATGATTAATCCATGGAGGGGAGAGCCTTCCGTTAAAACTAAAGTCCAGATGGGGAAGAGGGGAATGGCGAAAGGAAGCATGGAAGAAGATCAGGAGTCAACTCGACAATTTACATTTGAATTGGCACAGCGTCTCCGACCACTTGACCACTTTAAGACCGGTGGACTTCAACTCCCAGAATTCCCCAGCAAGCAGACAGACCTGGCCGGGAAATTCTGGGAGTTGAAGTCCACGAATCTTCAGAGTTGCCAAGGCTGGACCACCCCTTGACCTAGGAAATATTTGCGTGGGAAAACGTTACGCCCGAGACGAGCAATTCCAAAAAAAGCTGGCGGCGTCCGCTTCCCTATTGCTGCCAACATATTCCAAGCAGCAGATAAAAAGTAAGCGGAGGATCCGTTGGGAAAACCAAAGTAGTCCTTGATTTAGGAACAATGCTGAGCCCAACGTTTCTGCTGCTAAGCAAGACAATTTTTAAGTGAGTGTTTGCCTCATTTGATGATCTTTCTTGCTACAGTGGTTAAGGGGAGCATTGCAAGTTGTTAAGTGAGTAAGCCGGTTGTTAAGTGAATCTGGCTTTCCTTCATTGACTTTGCTGGTCGCAAAAGGGGATCACGTAACCCCCCCCCCACCGCCCAGGACGCTGCGATTGTCATGAGTTAGTTGCAAAGCATTTGAATTTTATTCACAGGGCCACGGAGAGGCTGCAAGGGTCGAAAGTGTAAAAAATGATCCTGAGTGTTTACAATGCTGTTGTAACTTCTAAGGGTCGCTAAACAAGCGGTTGTAAGTCGAGGATTCTCTGTGTCGGATGCCTCCAAACCTGCCAGAATAAATTCCTTGTGTGTCCAATCATACTTGGCCAATAAAGAATTCTATTCTATTCTATTCTATTCTATTCTATTCTATTCTATTCTATTCTATTCTATTCTATTCTACTCTATTCTTAGTCTAGTCTAATTTAGTATATTCTAGTTATTCTGTTCTCTTCGAATTCTATTTTCTAGTCTAGTCTATTCTAAATTCTATTCTATTCTATTCTATTTTCTATATTCTACTTATTCTGTTTTAATTCTATTCTATTCTATTCTATATTCTATTCTATTCTATTTTATTCATATTCCATTCTATTCTATATCCTATTGTCTATTCTATTCTATTCTATATTCTATTCTATTCTATTCTATTCTATATTCTATTCTATTCATGAGCAGGAAGAGTCATGTGGTAACTCAGTCAGCCAATGTGAAGAAAGTGCTACTGAGTCTGTGCAAAAGGTATTGAGTTAGGAGCTGGATTTCCAGTCTCAGGTTTGTCTCTCTGTAAGAAGTATTCATTAAGCTATGTTGCTATAAAGAAGAATGTATGGTAAATATTTTGATATAAATATAAAGAGGTTATTCTGAATCAGCTAAATGCAGTCAACTGTGAGAGCTTCTGATTTATTTTTCACCAACAGAGAAGTTAAAATTCTCTAACATATTCTATTCTATTCTATTCTATTCTATTCTATTCTATTCTATTCTATTCTATTCTATTCTATTCTATTCTATTCTATTCTATTCTATTCTATTCTATTCTACTCCATTCCATTCCATTCCATTCCATTCCATTCCATATCCTATTGTCTATCCTATCCTATCCCATTCCATTCTCTATTCCATTATCTTACCTTCCCTTCTACGCTGTATGATGAATGAAAGGCAGCTTCTGAAAACTGGGACAGAAAAGGGTGAAAACTTCTGCCCAGAATTCTTACCTGTGTAGAACTTCCTGATATACTGCTTGTTCTCCAGCAGAGGCTTCAGCTGAGCCGAAAGGCAGTGGAACTGCAAGCTGTGCTGAAGCCAGAGCTCTGCAACCGTTCGCTCTCTGGCCTTGTCGGGATTTTGCTGCCCGTTCTCGTGAAGGTGGAGGAACTGCAAAGGAGGAACAAGGTTTCAAGGAAAAGCAGGCCAAAGTCTTGTGAAAGAGAGCACCCATGAGAGAGTTGGAAGGGACCTTGGAGGTCATCTAGTCCAACCCCCTCCTCAGGCGGGAAAAACTATACCATTTCAGACCAGTGACTGTCCAGTCTCTTCTTAAAAACCTCCAGGGATTTCTGGTGGCAAGCTGTTTCACTGTTTAATTGTTCTGTCAGGAAATTCCTCCTTAATTCCAGGTTGCTTCGCTCTTTGGTCAGTTTCCATCCGTTCCTTCTTGTCCTGCCTTCTGCTGCTTTGGAAGATAGTTTGACACACACACCCTTCTCTGTGGCAGCCCCTCAAATGCTGGAATACTTCTATAATGTACCCCCTAATCTTTCTTTTCTCTAGACAGGCTCTATTCCTGCAATTGTTAACATCATAACAATTGAAAGGGATCTTCTAGAGATCTTCTAGTCCAGCCCCCTGCTCAAGCAGAAGACTCTATACCACGGGTCTTCAAACATGGCCCTTTTACGACTTGTGGACTTCAACTCCCAGAATTCCTCAGCCAGCATGGCTCAGCTTGGAAACCTCTCCCTTTCCCCTCAGCATGGTTGGCTCAGGAATTCTGGGAGTTGAAGTCCACCAATCATGAGGGGGGTCATAGTTTCCCCATGCTGACTCAGGAATTCTGGGAGTTGAAGTCCACAAGTCATGAGGGGGGTCATAGTTCCCCCATGCTGGCTCAGGAATTCTGGGAGTTGAAGTCCACAAGTTAGAAAAGGGCCAAGTTTGAAGACCCCTGCTCTATCCCATTTCAGACAAATGGCTGTCCAGTCTCTTCTTAAAAGCCTCCAGCGATGGAGCACCCACAACTCTTGGTGGCAGGTTGTTCCACTGGTTGATTGTCTTCACAGTTAGGAAGTTTCTCGTTTCATTCCAGGTTGCTTCTCTCCTTGATCAGTTTCCATCCGTTGCTTCTTCTCCTGCCTTCAGGGGCTTTGGAGGACAGGCTGACCCTCCTCTTCTCTGTGGCAGCCCCTGAGATCTTGGAAGACTGCTATCCTGTCACCCCTTTTCATGAAACTAGACATACCTTCTCCACATGATGGGCCGCGTGGGGGCTCAGCCTACACACATCCTTCACAAACTGCCAGTAGTCAGTCTTCTGGCAATGCACCTGAAGGGAAACAGAGGCAGAGTTCAAATACCTCCAGTGCTAGTAGTTGCAAGTAGCCGCCCACTTGCGGCCAAAACCCAACCAGGCGGAAAAACAGGAAGAAAAGTTTGCAGCTGCTGAATATAAATGGTAAAAGGAGAAACATTTGCCAGCAGCAAAAGAAAAAAAAGGGTCTTCTTGTTCCTGCTTGAAAATCAGCTAACCTAGGCCGGTTTATGACTCGTGGACTTCAACTCCCAGAATTCCTGAGCCAGCCATGCTGAGGGGAAAGAGAGAGGTTTCCAAGCTGAGCTACGCTGGCTCAAGAATACTGGGAGTTGAAGTCCACCAGTCATGAGGGGGGCATAGTTTCCCCCATGCTGACTCAGGAATTCTGGGAGTTGAAGTCCACAAGTCATGAGGGGGCCATAGTTCCTCAGCATGTCTGGCTCAGGAATTCTGGGAGTTGAAGTCCACCAGTTATGAGGGGGTCATAGTTCCCCCATGCTGGCTCAGGAATTCTGGGAGTTGAACTCCACGAGTTATGAAGGGGCCATAGTTCCCCCATGCTGGCTCAGGAATTCTGGGAGTTGAAGTCCACCAGTCATGAGGGGGCCATAGTTCCCCCATGCTGGCTGAGGAATTCTGGGAGTTGAAGTCCGCGAGTCATGAAGGGGCCCGAGTTTCCCCCATGCTGGCTCAGGAATTCTGGGAGTTGAAGTCCACCAGTCATGAGGGGGCCATAGTTCCCCCATGCTGGCTCAGGAAATCTGGGAGTTGAAGTCCACCAGTCATGAGGGGGCCATAGTTCCCCCACGCTGGCTGAGGAATTCTGGGAGTTGAAGTCCGCAAGTCATAAAAAAGCTAAGGTTGCCTACCCCTGAGGTAGGCAAATCTTAAACAAGGTGACAAGTACAGGCAGTCCTCGACTTACAACAGTTTGTTTAGTGACCGTTCAAAATCACAACAGCACTGAAAAAAGCAACCTAGGACTGTTTTTCCACACAATCATTTGCAGCATCCCCGTGGTCACATGATCCAAATCCAGAAGCTTGGCAACTGATTCATATTTATGACGGTCGCTGTGTCCCGGGGGGTCACATGATCCCTTTTGCGACCTTCTGACAAGCAATGTCAACGGGGGAAGCCAGATTCGCTTACCAACCGTGTGACTAACTTAATACGCGCACCGATTGTGGCACGAAAGGTCGTAAAACCGGGAGAAAGTCAATTAACAAATGCCTCACTTGGCAACAGAAGTGTTGGGCTCCGTCATAAGTCGAGGACTGCCTGTATTTGCTTGTTGAGAGCCTGAGGAAGCTGAAAGAGGGATTCTCCTCTAATGTGCAGTCGCCACAACGACCCTGTGAGGTTGGTTAAACGGAAGGAGAAAAGGACCAGTCCAGATGCAGTTCAAAAAGCTCCCCGTGAGAAGACTCTGTGGGTCTATACTGGCTGGACTGGTTTCCCCAATGGGTTTATTTGGGTTGAGTGTTGCTGGGCTGGTTGGGGAATTCTGGGCGTTGAAGTCCACAAGTCTTAATGTTGCCAAGGAAACACTGTGCTTAGTTGGTAGAATTTATTACCTGACTGACTGAATTTGCCAAATTACAGGTAGCGCTCAAATTACGAGCACACCTGTAGCCAGAATTTCTCTGTTAAGAAAATTGTTAGGCTAGAAAGCAGGCAAATGAGTTCGAATCCCGCCTTAGGCATGAAAGCCGGCTGGGTGACTTTGGGCCAATCACCAGGAGACGGTGAGTTCGAATCCCGCCTTAGGCATGAAAGCCAGGTGAGTGACTTTGGGTCAATCGCCAGGAGACGGTGAGTTCTAGTCCCGCTTTGGGCATGAAAGACGGCTGGGTGACTTTGGGCCAATCACCAGGAGACGGTGAGTTCTAGTCCCACTTTGGGCATGAAAGACGGCTGGGTGACTTTGGGCCAATCACCAGGAGACGGTGAGTTTGAATCCCGCCTTAGGCATGAAAGCCAGGTGAGTGACTTTGGGCCAATCACCAGGAGACGGTGAGTTCTAGTCCCACTTTGGGCATGAAAGACGGCTGGGTGACTTTGGGCCAATCACCAGGAGACGGTGAGTTCGAGTCCCGCCTTAGGCATGAAAGCCGGCTGGGTGACTTTGGGCCAATCACCAGGAGACGGTGAGTTCTAGTCCCACTTTGGGCATGAAAGACGGCTGGGTGACTTTGGGCCAATCACCAGGAGACGGTGAGTTCGAGTCCCGCCTTAGGCATGAAAGCCGGCTGGGTGACTTTGGGCCATACCCTGTCTCTCAATCCAACCCACCTTACAGGGTTGTGGTGGGGCATATTGGAATTAACTCATCGCCTGGAGTTATTTCTAAAAATAATACAAACAAACAAACAAACTGGATACAAAGGAACGAAAACATCCGAAGACAGTGGTGGCGGACCTAGGGCACGGGTGCCAGAGGCGGCACTCGGAGCACTCTCTGTGGGCATGCGCGCCATGCCCTGGAGATGGCAACTGTCTTCTTCAACCAGCCACCCACTAACTGGCCAAGGTCCCACGTGGCCAGATGCACCCCAGCACCCATGTGTGCGGGAGCCGATGGTGTCAGGCAGCGGCCCCCTGGGCCCTGCCTCGCCTTGCCCTGCGACATGGCACCCCCGCCCTGCCTCGCCTCACCCCACAGAACCAGCCTCCTGCCCACCGTCCCGCCCGCCAGAGACCTCTGGATCTCCCCCCACCCTGACCGGCCCCCACAGGCGTCCCTCCCCAGGAGCAACATCCAGTTGGCCATGCCCCACCCTGGCCACGGCCACCCATCTGCCATGACCACTGTACCCAAGCCCACCCGGCACCCGACAATACCTAAGTGGGTTTTGGGTTGACGTTTGGGCACTCGGTCTCTAAAAGGTTTCGCCCTCACTGTCCTAAGACACAAATCCAATTTCAGTGCAGCCACCCACAGGATGCCCAGCACAGAGAACCCTACCTTGTCTAGGATGAGGCCATGATACAGGATGCTGTGCATGTCCCTGCAGAGCCGCTCCAAGCCGCCATATTTCGACCAGACGTTGGGATGGTTGATGGAGACTAAGCCTTCCACCGTAGCCTTCAGGTTCCCCAACAGCGTCCAGTGGTCTCTCCTGAAACGTAAAGACGAGTCTCAACCAGCCCACCAAGAATAGGATCCAACCAGTGGAACACTTTGAAGTGAACAAGGTCATACGTTCCATTTCGCAGCTACTCAGATTGTCGGCTGAGCAGGTACAAAAATAGCCAGGGAAATGATAGACGCCTGGGAAACGGGCCAATGGTCGATCAACAGCAATACTGATTTACCACCAGCCTGTCAGGCACAGATAGTCCTCGATTTACAAACAGTTCATTTAGGGACCGTTCGAAGCTACAACAGCCACGAAACAAGTGACTCGTGACCACATTTCACACTTATGACCATTGCAGCACCCCCGTGCTCACGGGGTCAAAAATTTGAACACTTGACAACGGGTTCGTATTGAGGGCGGCTGCCGTGTGCCGGCGAGTCACGTGATCCCCTTTTGCGAGCTTCTGACGACCAAAGTCCACGGGGTGTGTGTGTGTGGGAAGACGGATTCGCTTAACAACCGGGCGACTCCCTTAACGACTGCGGTGATTCCAATGTTGAAAGAAGATTCGTAAAATGGGGCGAAACTCACTTCACCAATTTCTCAAGCAACATAAATTCGGGGTTGTTCAGTTATGGTCGTTAAGTCGAGGACTGCCTGTCCTTTGTTCTTATCAATGTCCGTGGAGCTGCCTGAGTGAACGAAAGGTTTCCTTTCTTCCTGAGGCAGGTTAACGAGAGAGTTAGAAAACGGAGCAAGAATGGCATGAATTAAAGGGAATCACAGTCTATTCATTTGTGTGGCTCTTTTTATTTGGAAATGAGTTGCTTTTATCCTTCCTTTTAAGCAGGTTGGACCGACTTTCATTTCTAAATCCAGGCAAGGTGCACTTTACATGCAAGCCTAGAAAAGCAGCATGAGGCAAATAGCAAAACTACTCCCCAAACTCTGGAGAATGTCATTAAATAGGCATTCAAAGTAAGCAGTTAGTTAGTACCTGGTGGTCAAAGCCAGGGGTCTTCAAACTTGGCCCTTTTCTGACTTGTGGACTTCAACTCTCAGAATTCCTCAGCCAGCCTCCATTTTGTTTGTTAGATTTAAGACAGGGGTCTTCAAACTTGGCCCTTTTATGACTTGGGGACTTCAACTCTCAGAATTCCTCAGCCAGCCTCCATTTTGTTTGTTAGATTTAAGACAGGGGTCTTCAAACTTGGCCCTTTTATGACTTGGGGACTTCAACTCCCAGAATTCCTCAGCCAGCCTCCATTTTGTTTGTTAGATTTAAGACAGGGGTCTTCAAACTTGGCCCTTTTATGACTTGGGGACTTCAACTCCCAGAATTCCTCAGCCAGCCTCCATTTTGTTTGTTAGATTTAAGACAGGGGTCTTCAAACTTGGCCCTTGTATGACTTGGGGACTTCAACTCCCAGAATTCCTCAGCCAGCCTCCATTTTGTTTGTTAGATTTAAGACAGAGGTCTTCAAACTTGGCCCTTTTCTGACTTGTGGACTTCAACTCCCAGAATTCCTCAACCAGCCTCCATTTTGTTTGTTAGATTTAAGACAGGGGTCTTCAAACTTGGCCCTTTTCTGACTTGTGGACTTCAACTCCCAGAATTCCTCAGTCAGCCTCCATTTTGTTTGTTAGATTTAAGACGGGGGTCTTCAAACTTGGCCCTTTTCTGATTTGTGGACTTCAACTCCCAGAATTCCTCAGTCAGCCTCCATTTTGTTTGTTAGATTTAAGACGGGGGTCTTCAAACTTGGCCCTTTTCTGATTTGTGGACTTCAACTCCCAGAATTCCTCAGCCAGGCACACTGGCTGAGGAATTCTGGGAGTTGAAGTCCACAAGTTGTGAGGTGGCCAAGATTGAAGACCTCTAGTCTTAAAATTTCCACAGTCGGAGACAGGGGTCTTCCAACTTGGCCCTTTGCTGGCTTGTGGACTTCAACTCCCAGAATTCCTCAGCCAGTGTGCCACACTGGCTGAGGAATTCTGGGAGTTGAAGTCCACAAGCCAGCAAAGGGCCAAGTTGGAAGACCCCTGGTCAAAGCAGTTCAAAGGTAAGCAGGTGTGCCTCACCTGGGCCAATCAAATTCTGCCGCATCATCAGAATTCGACTGATAAGGAGGGCCTTTAATCTGGATCAACATGGTAACTGGGCCACACCTGCAAAGGTTGTGCATTTGGTGGGTGTGTTTCCTGGTTGCCAAATAGGTAGGCTTAATGACATGGACTTTAAACTCAGGGTTGTCCTCTGAAGATATTCCCGCCAGGGGCGCAAAGTCACACGTGGCAGAATGGACATATTATTATGGGTGGCTCTCATGAACACCAACTAGACTTTGCTTCGGTGACACTGTTCGCCTTTGCAAGTAGAGCAGACAGAACACGCGACCAGAGTTTAGGGGACTGGATGCTAGAACATACGAAGAGCGGTTACAGGAACTGGGCATGGCTAGTCTAGTGAGAGAGGGATCTCTTCATTCCATACGTTCGCCACCTCTGTTGTGTTCTGTTCTATTCTATTCTATTCTATTCTATTCTATTCTATTCTATTCTATTCTATTCTATTCTTTCTCTATTCCATTCTATTCCATTCTATTCATTTTTCTATTCTATTCTATTTGTTTTTTCTATTCTATTCTATTCTTCAATCCTCTAATATTCTATTCTATTCTATTCTTTCTCTATTCCATTTTATTCATTTTTCTATTCTATTCTATTCCTTCTCTATTCTATTCTTTCTCTATTCCATTCTATTCATTTTTCTATTCTATTCTATTCTTTCTCTATTCTATCCTTTTTTCTATTCTATTCTATTCTTTCTCTATTCTATTCTATTCTTTCTCTATTCCATTCTATTCATTTTTCTATTCTATTTTATTCTTTCTCTATTCTATTCTTTCTCTATTCCATTCTATTCATTTTTCTATTCTATTCTATTCTTTCTCTATTCTATCCTTTTTTCTATTCTATTCTATTCTTTCTCTATTCTATTCTATTCATTTTTCTATTCTATTCTATTCTATTCCTCAATCCTCTAATATTCTATTCTATTCTATTCTATTCTATTCTATTCTATTCTATTCTATTCTATTCTATTCTATTCTATTCTATTCTATTCTATTCCTATTCTATTTCTATATTATTCTATTCTATTCTATTCTGTTCTGATACCAAAAAGGAATCCCTACAGCGGCAAGAATAATATTTGCGCAACGTTGGGAAAATGAAGGGATACCATAGGATGAAGAAATAATAATAATAATGATAAAGTTGGAAGGGACCTTGGAGGTCATCTAGTCCAACCCCCTGCTCAGGCAGGAAACCCTATACCATTTCAGACAAATGGCTGTCCAGTCTCTTCTTAAAAACTTCCAGTGTTGGAGCATTCTCCGCTTCTGGAGGCAAGTGGTTCCACTGGTTAATTGTTCTAACTGTCAGGAACTTTCTCCTATTTGACTATGAGACTGAAAGAAAAAGAAGAAACGGAATATGATCAAAGTTGGGACTTATTTTACCGATGGTTAGAGGAAAGAATAAAGGATGAGGAATTAAATATGTATTAGCGCATTTAGATACCCAGACAGCACGTTGGTTGAAAAAGTATCACTGTATATATGGGGGAAAAAATCAATAAAATCTTATATATATATAAAAAAGGAATCCGTTGAAGAAAAACGACTTCAAGTCAGCGCTGCAAAAGCCCAATAAAGTGCATTTAAATCAGTGTTTCTCAACCTTGACCATTTTAAGGCATGTGGACTTCAACTCCCAGAATTCCACAGCCAGCATTGCTGGCTGTGGAATTCTGGGAGTTGAAGTCCACATGCCTTAAAATGGTCAAGGTTGAGAAACACTGATTTAAAACATGAGCAACTTTCTAGGTGTCCTTTAACTGATCCATCCACCCAGCCTAGCCGAGAAGACTTCCACGCCCAAAGTGGGCGTCTTCCCACGCTCTGCCATCCATGACCTTCTCAATCAGCTGCCTGCCGAAGCTCACAGCTGGTTCCTTTTCCATCGAAAACATTGCGTCACGAGCACACAACAGGGGCTTTTCACAATAGAGGACGGAGTACTGATTTCCAGCGATTGCACCAGGGTGTCCCAATTGTTGTGACTCTCTACTCTCTACTTAAAGGAAGAAGCAATGGAGCCCTTGAACCTGGAAATCTGTCTTTTGGTCTAGCGGCCCGCAACGTTTCGGGGCACGGCGGACCCGTGACGTGGAGAAAGGTTTTTCCGCAGACTGGAGGAGATGTGGTTTCGCATCCTGTCAACTGCCAAGTGTCTGGATATTGATCACGTGACCACAGGGATGCTGCAACGGTGGTGTGAGGAAGGATCGTAAAGTCACTTTTATCCAGTTTCGTTGTAACTTCGGTCACTACAGGAACCGTTGTTCAGTTGAGAGCGATTATCTGTCTTGGTCTGAGAAAAACGTTTCTGTTGTAAAGAAAGACTGCGCTGTTTGGGACCAAATGCATCGTCAAATCAAATTTCAGACACAAGCTTCCTGTCTTTGCAGTCAACAGTATTTAATCTGTGGCTTTCCTAGCAGCGTGTGTCATGTTATTGCATTTTCATGCCAGCTAGAAAATGGGTGTGTTATTTATGCACAGACGCGCTACCGTATAATTAATGCTCAAATCCAGCCTCCAGAACAGAAGAATCTACCGCCAACATTCCTTCCTTCCTTCCTTCCTTTCCTTGTTCTCCCTTCTCAATCCCATCTCCTTCCTTCCTTCCTTTTATTGTAAGTTTATTTTACCAGAATCTTACGACTCTGAAAGCATCTCTCCCCTCCTATACTTTTACTTTCCAGAAAACTAGGGAGGGTCCCTTCTACGATGTTTCCCATGCCCCCCCTTCTTTCCATTGGCTGAGATAACTTTTGAATGACATTTGCCTAAGTTTCAGTTCTTCCTCCTGTCTCCCAAGGTCATTCTCATAGCACATGAAAGGACCTAATCACTTCTTTTTCCTTCCTTCCTTCCTTCCTTCCTTCCTTCTTCCCTCCCTCTCCTTCCTTCCTTCCTTCTTTCTTCCCACCCTCCCTGTCCTCCCTCTCCTTCCTTCCTTCTTCCCTCCCTCCCTCCCTTCTTCCCTCCCTCTCCTCCCTCCCCTTCCTTCTTCCTTCTTCCCTCCCTCCCTCTCCTCCCTCTCCTCCCTCTCCTTCTTCCCTCCCTCCCTCTCCTTCCTTCCTTCTTCCCTCCCTCCCTATCCTTCCTCTCCTTCCTTCCTTCCTTCTTCTCTCCCTCCCTCTCCTTCCTTCCTTCTTCCCTCCCTCCCTCTCCTTCCTTCTTCCCTCCCTCCCTCTCCTTCCTTCCTTCTTCCCTCCCTCTCCTTCCTTCCTTCCTTCTTCCCTCCCTCCCTCTCCTCCCTCTCCTTCCTTCCTTCCTGCCATGGTGGCCCAGTGGTTAAGAGGGCAGCATTGCAGGCTAATTCACTGACCACAGCCAGGATTTCGATCCTGACCGGCTCAAGGTCAACTCGGCCTTCCGTCCTTCCCAGGTCGGTAAAATGAGGACATAGATTGTTTTGGGGGTGGGGCAGTAGGCTGACTCTGTAAACCACTTAGAGATGGCTGCCAAGCACTGTGCAGCGGTATACAAGTCTACGGTCTATTGCTAAGTGCTATTCATGGGATGGTCTGCTTTATACCGGGAGGTCTGAAGATGGGATTCCACAGCATAGCATTGACTCACCAATGACCCAGCATGCCTACCTTTGAATCAGGCATTAGACTATCCTGGTTTCATTCCAAAATGGAGCCACAAACATAGCCTGGCCCCATTTCAAACCGAGCATGTGTTGATTCAACCGTTACCGGCGCGGCATTCATCATCCTGAAAAACCAATCTGAAGCCTGGCAAGGCTTCCAATGGTCACAAAATCTGTTCTAAAAGTTCGCCGCCGCGGCGGGGGCAACCAAGATGATTTTGCAGGAAAGGTAACGCGGTTAGTCACACACAGTTGTTAAGTGAATCCAGCTGTCCCTCGTTGACCTTGCATGTCAGGTCACAAAAGGAGATCACGTGACCCGGGGGGGGGAAAGACTGCGACCGTCATAAATCTGAATCAGCTGTCAAGCATCCGAATGTAAATTACGTGACATGGGGGAGGCTGCAATGATAATAACGGTAATAAGCATGAAAAATGGTCGTTGGTCCTTTTTTTGGGGTGTCGTCGTTAACTTCGGACATCACTAAACAAACTCAGGACTGGAGGCTAAAACATACAAGGAATGGTTGCTGGAATTGGGTCGGTTTAGTTTAATGAGGAGAAGGACGAGGGGAAACATGATAGCCCTGTTCCAGTGTCTCAGGGGCTGCCCCAAAGAAGAGGGAGTCAAGCTCTTCTCCAAGGCAGGACAAGAAGCAACGGATGGAAACTCATCAAGGAGAGAAGCAATCTGGAATCAAGGAGAAACTTCCTAATAGTGAGAACAATTAACCAGTGGAACCACCTGCCTCCAGAAGGGGTAAATGCTCCAACACTGGAAGTTTTTAAGAAGAGACTGGACGGCTGTTTGTCTGAAATGGTATAGGGTTTCCTGCCTGAGCAGGTTGGATTAGATGACCTCCAAGGTCCCTTCCAATTTTATTATTATTATGTAGCTATTGTAAGTCAAGGACAGCCTGTTCTGCAAATGGCAGAAAGGAGGGCTGGAAAATATGGGATAACACACGGGGAAATTTGCTTTATTTATCTGTGGCATGAAAAAGTTATATTCTTCCTGCTTACTTGAGCGAAGCAGAATCTACGCCAAGAATTCCGAAGGGAGCGTTTCTCTGCCTGCCTCCATTCTATTAAGCCATGACAAACACAGCCCGCTTTGAACGCAACCGGTCAGTTTCCTGGACGACAAGCAAACCTTGGTTTGGGTCATCTGATTCACAAGGAGGTTTTTTTTTTCGGAAAGTGAAAATGACAAGTAAGCTGTATTGGGGGGGGGGGAAAGGAACCTAAGCTAACCATGAACTTTTTATCTTTGGACTTTGCTGTTTCTTCTTCTCCCTTTTTGGAGAAATGTTAAGTCATCACTCTAGACAGCAGAAAGGCCTCTTGATTGCATTAAACAACATGAAATTTAATTCTCTATTCCAACAAAAGGAAGAGCCAGGAAGCTGAGATGATTGACAGGAGAAGCCTAGCCACTAACGCAGGAGAAGGGATTGCCAAGGATCAAACAACCTGACTTTCTATTTTAGTCACGGTGTCGAAAGAAGTTTTTTGTTTGCCCTTTTTTCTTATTAAGAGAGAAGCAGAAAGGAGAAATGGACTCAGGGGATTAGACGTAGTCCTCAACTTACAACAGTTCACTTCGTGACCGAATTTAGAACGGCACTGAAAAAGGGACTTAGGACCGTTTTTCACACTTATGACCGTTGCAGCGTGCCTGTGGTCATGTGATTTACATTCGGATGCTTGACAACCGACTCATATATATTTATGACAGTCTCAGCATCCCCTTTCGCGACTTTCTCAGAAATGAAGTCCATGAGGAAGCTTAACAATTCTGTGACTAATTTAACTGCATCCAGTTTTGGTCACCATGATGTAAAAAAGATGTTGAGACACTAGAAGGAGTGCAGAGAACAGCAACAAAGATGATTAGGGGACTGGAGGCTAAAGCATATAAGGAACAGCTGCTGGAATTGAGTATGTCTAGTTTAATGAAGAGAAGGACGAGGGGGGACAGGGTAGCAGCGTTCCAGTGTCTCAGGGGCTGCCACAAAGAAGAGGGAGCCAAGCTATTCTCCAAAGCACCGGAAGGCAGGACAAGAAGCAACGGATGGAAACTAATCAAGGAGAGAAGCAACCTAGAACTAAGGAGAAACTTCCTGACAGTTAGAACAATTAACCAGTGGAACTCCTTGCCTCCAGAGGCAGTGAATGGCTCCAACACTGGAAGTTCTTAAGAAGAGACTGGACAGCCATTTGTCTGAAATGGTATAGGGTTTCCTGCCTGAGCAGGTGGTTGGACTAGATGACCTCCAAGGTCCCTTCCAACTTTATATTATTATTATTATTATTATTATTATTATTATTATTATTATTATTATTATTATTATTATTATTATTGTAGAAGAAACTGGACAGCCATTTGTCTGAAATGGTATAGGGCAGGGGTAGGCAACCTTGGCTCTTTTATGACTCGTGGACTTCAATTCCCAGAATTCCTCAGCCAGCCTCCATTTTGTTTGTTAGATTTCTGGGAGTTGAAGTCCACGAGTCATAAAAGAGCCAAAGTTGCCTACCCCTGGTATAGGGTTTCCTGTCTGAGCAGGGGGGTTGGACTAGATGACCTCCAAGGTCCCTTCCAACTTTATTATATTATTATTATTAACCACACGCAGTGATTCGCTTTACTAATGGGGCAAAACTCACTTAGCAAATTTCTCACTTATCAACCAAAACTTTGGGCTCAGTTGTGGCCGTACGTTTGAGGACTACCTGTTAATTCCTCACTCCCAAACCGGTCTTTAAAAAAACAAAAAACTGTTCCAGAACTGATCAAACATAAATCTCTGCTAGCTTTTTAGTTTTGACGGTGGTTAATCCTTAGAAAAAGATCCAAAATGACTGTTTCTGGCTCAGCTGTATCCTTCGGAGGCATTGCTACCCAACCCGCAAGTTTCACCTAGCCATGATTCACAGTTGCTGATGTGCTACCATTTTTAAAATGTTGGTTTTGGAAAAACCGTCATCAGCATAAGGTGCTCTTCAACCCTTCCCTAAGGGCTTTAATCTAATTTAATCCAGTTGCGCGTTAAGAAGGATTTCGTCCTATCCTTGGCCTGCTAAATCTGGTCAGGCCTCCTTTTGAAAATAATAACCATTTATTTATTTTTTCGTATTTCTGAACCGCCCATCTCCTGCAAAGAGGAATATATATATATATATTCCTAGAAGCACGAAGCCGAAAGCACCAGCCTGAAGATGACGAATGGGACTTCGTCGAAATGTCGCCAAGACACTTCAAATTCTACGTGGGAGAAAACCCAAAGAACCAAAGACCTACATACAAACACCTGCGAAAACCTCAGAAAACATATATACAGGTCGTCCTCAATTTACATCTCAAACGTGCTTTCCCCCCCCTCCAAAACGCAACTAGATTTTTCCGTGTGTTTTTTTTTTCTTTGAAAATGTTTTCCTTCTCATCCAAGAAGCAGAACTGAAAAAGCTTCTTGGATGAGAAGCGAAACATTTTCAAGGAACCCCCTCCCCCCCCCCAAGAAAGTCAAACTGCCTTTTGGATAAATACAGATCGTCCTTGAGTTACAACAGTTAATTTAGTTCAAGGTTACAACAGCATTGAAAAAAGTGACTTATGACTTATTTTTCACAAATTACCACCTTTGTAGCATTCCCATGATTCCCATGAACCAAATTCAGACGCTTGGAAACTGACTTGTACTTATGACAGTTGCAGTGTCCCCCTTTTGCAACCTTTTAAAAGCAAAGTCAATGGAGAAAGCCAGATTCACTGAACAACAGCGTTACTAACAAATGCAGCGATTCCCTTAACAAATGGGGTTAAGGAATGTCTCACTTAACAACAAAAATGTTGGGCTCCCTTGCGGTCGTAAGTCAAGGACTACCTGTAAAGGGGGAACATAAACTCAATCGTTCCAATTTAGGCTGGCTTTTCTCCGTCTCCCCTCACTTTCGGTTATCAGGAAAGGCACCCAAAGGTCATCTACCGGTAGTCCTCAACTTACGACCAGGCCCAACATTTCCACTGCTAAGCCCGACAGTTGTGAAGTCAGCTTTGCCCCATTTTGTGACCGTTTTTGCCCCCGTTGTTAAGCGAGCCATGGCGGCGGTAGAGCGCGTCACACGGTCGTTAATTGAACCTGGGTCTTCCCCGTTGACTTTGCCGCAAAAGGGGGATCGCGTGAACCCGGGATGTTGCGACCGTCGTTAAGTACGAGTTAGTTGCCAAGCGTCTGAATTTGGTTCACTCGAACCAGGGGGGGATGTGACAAAGGTTGCAACGGCGAAAAACGGTCCTCAGTCACTTTTTCCCCTTGCCGTCGTAACTTGGAACTAAAGGAACAGTTGGAATGACCCCGTCGTAAATCCGAGTCAGTTGCCCAAAAGCGTCCGAAGTTGGATCAGGCGACCACGGGGCCTGATCAGGTGCCAAACGGTCCTTAAAGGTCGCTCTGGTCGGCGGCACTGTGACTTCGGTCACTAAACGAGCGGTCGTAAGTCGAGGACTGCCGGTGTTTTCTAACCTCAAGACCCCCCCATGAGTTTATACCCCTCCCTTGCCTCACCCCCACTGCAACCCCGCCCTCCTGTCACCCCTCCTTGTCTTAGCCCCCCCCAGTGTCCCCCCCTTTTGACTCAGCCCCCCAACTCAGCATCCCCTCCCCCCCACGGCTCCCCTCTCCCCCAAACTCCCCCCCCTCCGCCCACCTGCTCTCCTCCTGCTCTCCGACCTCCATCCCCGGGTCTCTCAGGGACCCACGACCTCGCTGCCGGCCCGAGAGACACCCGGTCCGAGGCCACCGCCGTCTCCGCCCGCTGCCATCGCCGGGCCCCGGGCGGGAAGCCTCTGCCCGGCGCCGCCGCCTCCTCCTGCTGCTGTTACTCCTCGCCCCACCGCTCCGTCACCGCCAGGGACTGCAACTCCCGGCATGCCCTGCCCAGCTTCCGCTCGTGGCGCCCCTCTCGAAGCCGCGCCTCCGCCACTGGAGCGCCGCGCATGCGCACGCCGCGAGGCCCGCGTTCGGAGGGACTTCAACTCCCGAGAAGCTTTGGCGGCACTTCCGGCCTGGGGTTTTTTTTTTTTTGCCCTTGCCTCGCCGAGCCTTGTGGGGGGGCTGGGACGCGTGTTTGGATGGTTGTGTGAATGACAGGCTTTAGTTAAAAAAAAAATAAGTCGCGCGTTCCAAAATATCGGCAAATCTTGCGCTTTTTTTCCCCCAAAGAAGCAACGGGTGGAAACTTATGCAGGAGAGAAGCAACCTGGAATGAAGGAGGAACTTCCTGACGGTGAGGACAATGAACCGGTGGAACAGCTTGCCACCAGACGTTGTAGGGCAGGGGTTCTCAACCTTGGCGACTTTAAGACTTGTGGACCTCAACTCCCAGAATTCCTCAGCCAGCTTCTGGGAGTTGAAGTCCACAAGTCTTAAAGTTGCCAAGGTTGAGAACCCCTGTTGTAGGGGCTCCATCACTGGAGGTTTTTAAGAAAAGACCGGACCTGTCTGAAATGGCCTAGGGTCTCCTGCTTGAGTGGGGGGGTTGGACTAGATGACCTCTAAGGTCCCTTCCAGTTCTATTCTGATCGCTTGTATTCCACGTAGGGCATCTACAGGGAAGGAAGTTGAATTATAGACATAAGAACAATGTAGCATTGTAATTAAGGCAATGTAGTTTAATAAACAAGGAACTATTAGGAGGAGGAGGGGGACTTTTAGGTGCGTTTGTCGCCTTGAGTTACTTGCAAAGAAACAAAGATGGGATAAAAATGAAACGATCGGGTTGCATTTGCAAGATCCTGCAAACTGATAAGACGGCGAAACGTTCCCCAATAGTTAGGAGAGCAGCAGGCAAGTCTTGCTTAGCGATGGCGTTATACATATTTAGTTACAATTAGTTGTACCTCTGTTTTTGATTGGAGACGCTTTGAGTGCTATATGGGGAGAAGGGCCAGCTGCACCTGGAAAGGTGTGAAGGAAATAAAACATGCTTTTATGCTACTTTTGGACTCAGATCCAGCCAGCTGCGACTGACTGGGTTATCTAAGGTCAAAGTATTTTCCACTTACCCTTGGGACTAATTCAAATAAACTCCTCCTTAGATCCAAATAGGAAGGCGTATTCAATTAGGTTTTACTGCCTTAAATCTTTTATAATGTTGCTTTTATTATTTTGTGAGACTCGGCCCAGAGTCCTGTGATTGCAAGCTTTTCTTTTATTTATTATTTGTTAAAATTTATTGCCCCCCCTCGCTGTGGGACTGGCCTCTCGAAACAATAAAAAAGGAGGAAACAAAAAGAGTGTAAAGAAAACAGAAGTAAAATAATAGCACCGTAAAATCAACAGTGAAAAAGAAAACAAGAATAGATCAAGGCGGTGCTGCATCAGTATGAGATGGGTGGCCCAGAAATTGAATTGCAAATAAACAGGGCATTTTTATTCTGCTTTTGGGTCCCAGGGTGTCTCACACACACATTATGTATATGGTAATAACTCTCTGCCCACACCTGGGCAGTCTAAAAATAACACACAAAGAAGAACTTATGGGAACGAAAGAAGAAAAACTGCCAGAGCAGGAACTGCTGCTAAAAAGTTAACAGTAGCTTTTAGAAAAGTGAAGAAGAAGCTATTCAAAGAAAACAGAAACTGGCTTTCAATGCAACTGCATGAGCTGGTCTTCTAGTCCTTATGATCTGCAGGAATAGATAAAGCCCTGTGCTTTGGGCCTTTTGTTCAGCATTTAGTTACAGGTGATCCTTGACTGATCCGCACATGTGCAGTGTGCGCGCCCCCCCAAAAAACAAAAAAACAAAATGGCGGCCCGCAATGGGCCGATCCGCGCATGCGTGGCGCACGCGTGATGCCCGAACCACGACGGGCCGATCCGGGCATGCAGGGCGCGCGCGCGCCCAAAAAAAAAATTGGCAGCCCGCGACGGGTCGATCCGCGCATGTGCAGTGCGCGCGCCCCCCAAAAAAACAAAAAAACAAAATGGCGGCCCGCGATGGGCCGATCCACGCATGCGCGGCACACGTGTGATGCCCGAACCGCGACGGGCCGATCCGGGCATGCGCGGCGCGGCGCACGCGTGACGCCCGACGCCCATTTGGGGTCGAACGACCGTTTCGCGGGGGTCGCCGGACACCGCAGGCCGCCATTTTTTTGTGCTCTGATTGGCTGGGGGAGTGTTCTGTTTGGGTGGGGGCTTTTTTGTGCTCAGGTTAGTCTGAGTTGCAGGAGGATTAGAGATTAGATTAGCCAACCCCCCCATCCAATCAGAGCACAGCCAAGCCCCTAACCAATCAGAACGCACCTCCACCCAATCAGAACACAGCCGAGCTCCCAGCCAATCAGTTCAAACCCCCACTGGCAGTTAAAAGAAAGAAACAGCTACAGTCACACATTGCTCCTAGAAGCACGAAGCCAAAAGCACCAGCCTGAAGATGACAAATGAGACTTCGTCGAAGCGTCGCCAAGACACTTCAAATTCTATGTGGGAGAAAACCCGAAGAACCAAAGACCTACATACAAACACCCGCGAAAACCTCAGAAAACACACACACACACACACACACATATGTAGGTCTTTGGTTCTTCGGGTTTTCTCTAATATCAATATTACTAATATCAACCTTAAGCATAATAAAATCCCTTCACTGCTATAATGTCACCCCAAGTCCTTCTTTTCTCTAGATTAGCCAAACTCAGTTCCTGTAACAGTTCTTCGTTATGTTTTTGTTTCCAGGCCTTTAATCGTCTTAGTTGCTCTTCTCTGCAACTTTCCCAAAGTCTCAACTAAAACAAGTAAATGCGGTGACCAAAACCGGATGCAGTATTCCAGGTGTGGCCTTACTAAGCATTTATAAAACGGTACTAATACTTCAGGTGATTTTGATCTTATGCCTCTGTTTATATAGTCAAAAATTGTATTGGCTTTTTTTGGCTGCTGCTGCTGCACACGGCTGGCTCATCTTTAAGGAATCGCCCACTTACAACTACCGGTACCTGCAACTAGAAGGGGGTCTAACAAGACACCTAGCTCCGGGCCTTCATTATGCAAATCCAGAAAAACTGTAACAGTTGAATAAACTATGATGCAGTTCAGACAGGTTAAGTGAATCGTATAAACCTATTTTTATGTATTTCATATATTATTGAACTAATTTGTATAGACACCCAATTCCAGGGTGACGTCCAACATAAAGTTTTTCTCAACTTCAAAATGGGTGGACCTCTCAAGATGGGGAATTCTGGAAGTGAAGTCCGCGGCATCTTAAAACAAACCCTGGTTTAAACTCGGGCAAAACCAAGCAACTGTTCTTAAGAGTACCAGCCAAGTCCTGGCTGCGTAGAGTCCTCCCCGCCTGCAGGGGGCAGAGGGCTCCCTTTAACGCTTCGCCGCCGCAGAGGGTCGCAGTCCCCGCGCATGCGGAGAAACTAAAGCAACAAACAGTTCGCCCCTCTTGGGCCGGTACGCGCACGCGCCCAAGAAGTTGGTTGCCTCCGCCGCCACCCGAATGCGCAGGCGCCGGGCGTGACTGACGCATGCGCTGAAGACAAAAAGGACCCCCGCCCCCTCTCAGTCGGCTGCTGCTTTGCTTCGCGTCTTGTGTAGCGACGAGACCAGCGGCGGCCATGAGCGGATTCGGCGCCGGGGCGTCCTCGCTTCAAAAAGGCGGCGGCAGCAGCGGGGGCGAAACGCTGGAAAAAATCGACATGTCCCTGGGTGAGGCGCAGCGCTCAGCCCCGGCGCGGCGGGCGGCGGGCAAGCGGACATAACGGCGAGGGCAGGGAATTGCTCGGACCGGACCATGGAGACACTGGCGGGGGGGAGGGTGCTCGGGCCGAACCATGTGGATGCTGGCTGAGGGTTCTCGGGCCGAACCATGTAGCCACTGGCGGGGGTGGGGGTTGCTCGGGCCGAACCATGTGGATGCTGGCTGAGGGTTCTCGGGCCGAACCATGGAGACACCGTTGGGGGGGGTGCTCGGGCCGAACCATGTTGACGCTGTAGGGGGATGGTGGGGCCGAACCATGGGGACGCTGGCGAGGGGGGTGTTCGGGCCGAACCGTGGGGATGCTGGCGGGGGGTACGGAGGGGCTCCGCAGCAGAGGTGGGCGTGGCCCGAAAGAGGGGGTGACGGGTGTCCGCCCTGGAGGAGAAGTCTTCCTTTGGGTCCAGCAGGTCACTTCCTGGTATTGCCTGGCTCAAAGCCAGCTGACTTTGCAAGCTTGGGATTTCCTGGTGGTCTCCTGTTCGGCTATTAACCTTGGGATGGATAGATAGATATGGATCATGTATACGGATGTCTATATATATGCATACACACGCACGCACGCACACACAATCCAATTATTTTCAAAATGCAAATCCCAGGCACATTCATATCAAAACTACAAAATCTTCAAATGCTGGGATAGATATAAAAATTTATTTTTTATTTTTATTAATTTAATTTCTATGCCGCCCTATTCCGGAGAACTCAGGGCGGCTCACAACATGATAGAAATTACATTATATACATAAATATAAAAACCCTTAAGTTAAAAAGAAACCAATCATTCCACAAACATACACTGGCTAGGGGCAAGGTGTTAGCTGCCCCAGGCCTGCCGGCAAAAGTGTGTTTTAAGCAATTTACAAAATAGTTCTGTGTGTGTGTGTGTATGTATATATATGTATATATACACATACATATACATATACAGAGGGGAGGGAGAGAGAGAACAGTATACCACGTAAAATATTACATTAAGATAAAACCATGGTAAAATTGCTATAGTATGATATGGATCATGTATATGGATGCCTATATCTACGCATACACACACACGTGTGTGTGTGTATGTGTGTATCCAGTTATTTAAAAAATGCGAATTCCAGGCACATTTATATCAAAAGTACAAAATCTTCAAACTCCAGGATAGATATAAAAACAGGGGTGTGTGTGTGTGTGTACACACACACACACGCATACATACACACACATACACACACATGCACACACACACACAGGGAGAGGGAGAGAGAACAGTATACCACGTAAAATATTACGGTAAAACCATGGTAAAATAGCTATAATATGGCACCATGTGATGCTTTATTTACTTACGGTATATACGTTTATGTATAATGTGTTTTATTAGTGTTTGTACTGAATATCAGTGATTGCATGGCCTCTGTAGATGGTATACGGCGTATGCTAACTAAAAAATAATTAATCTTGGTGTTTGGGAGAGCAGCCAGGGTTTGCTTGCCCTTAGGTTTAGACTAGAGTTTGCAAGTTGTGCCTTAGGAGGGAAAAGGATCAGGCTGGGGTTCCGGGGAAGAAAATTTGCACAGGTGTTCCCAACATCTGTTTGAGTCTCATTGGGTGGAAAGATGTTGGCTTCGCCTTGGTCTTAGGTTGTAGGCATGTTGCTGAAACCAGAGGCTAGACTAACTTTGGTATTTGAACCTTATTTTTCTGTAATGGGGATATCCTAAATTTGGGCTTGTAGAAATTTTATAATTCACACTGAACGTTACGCTGGGATAGATAAACCACATGAGGGCTTAAAAGTGTGGCATTTTTTCCTGAATGTGTGCACTGCAGAGGGTGATAGGGTTTCCTACAGCAAATTAAATCAAAAATTGCCCACCTGTATTTTAGCCCAAAGTAGCAGGTGGTTTGCATGTATTCAGAAAAGTTTGAGAATGAAAAACAAAGGAATTTTTTTTTTAAAAAAAAGCAAAATGTATTTATTTATTTATTTTGTTTGGACTTATATGCCGCTCCTCTCCGAAGACTCGGAGCGGCTTACAACATGTATAAAACAATATACAGCAAACCTAAGTCCAAATCAAAAAGGCATTAAAATAAAAAAAACCCAACATACATTCATCATTCACACAACAAACCACAATCATCCCCAGGCCTGCCGGCAAAAATAGGTTTTTAGATTCTTCCGGAAGGCTGGGAGAGTGGGGGAAGCGCGGACTTCAGGGGGCAGTTGGTTCCAGAGGGTGGGCGCCACAACAGAGAAGGCCCTCCCCCTAGGGCCCGCCAGACGGCATTGTTTCGCTGACGGGATCGGAGGAGGCTGACCCTGTGCGCTCTCACTGGTCGTAGGGGAGTATGTGGCAGAAGGCAGTCCCGTAAGTATCCTGGTCCCATGCCATGAAGGGCTTTATAGGTAATGACCAACACTTTGAATTGTGCTCGGAGACCAATAGGCAACCAATGCAGCATGCGGAGAGTTGGCGAAATGTGGGCACAACGTGGAAGGCCCACAATTGCTCGTGCAGCTGCATTTTGCACTAATTGTAGTAACAGATAAAAATAGTAACAGATAAAGCCCCCAAAGCCTTGTTGGTGGTAGAAAATTTGTTTCTTTTAGAAATGTACAGATAGTTTTCGAGGGAGGACAAAACAATTACAAAGATGTCAGTGAAATATTTACTGAAGGGCAAGACTTTTCCGATAAGAATGTAGAGAAAAAGAACTTAATGGAGGGGCGGTTAAGAAATCGGAAATGTAAATAAAATATAAATAAAACCTGTCAGATCTCTTCAGGATTCAGGTTAGGAGCTATCCCATTTCTTTTGATTTATATTATTATCTTTGATCCTTCCCTCAGGAATTTAACAGCATTCACAGTACTTCCTCCTTCCTTTTTTCCACAATCTTCTGAACTGGTAGATTGAGAGAGGAATGTAGAGCAGGGGTCTTCAAATTTGGCCCTTTTATGACTCGTGGACTTCAACTCCCAGAATTCCTCAGGCAGCGTTCATAAAAGGGCCAAGTTTGAAGACCCCTGGTGTGGAGGACTATACAGATGGCTGGAGATGGAATACAGCAGCTAGCGAAATTTGAATTAAGCCCGGGAAAGGAGGAAGGTGTTAGAAAGAAACGGAAGGTGGCCCTGCCCTGATTCTCTTTGGCCGAAGAGGGAGGGAAGTTAAAATGCCCTCCATTTTTCAAGATTCTGTTACCATAGACCAGGGGTAGGCAACCTTGGCTCTTTTATGACTCGTGGACTTCAACTCCCAGAATTCCTGAGCCAGCCATAGACCAGCGTTGGGCAAATATGTCCCCTTTAGGGCCTGTGGACTTCAATTCCCAGAATTCCTGAGTCAGCCCTGATTTCCTATTACCTTCTCTTATTGGTATCTTGTGATGACATCACTTTGTTGTTTATATGTACACTCTGTACACTGAGAACTTACGCACAAGTCAAGTTCCTTGTGTGACCAATCACACTTGGCCAATAAAGAATTCTATTCTAATTTATTTTTTTTGTAATCCTCCTCCTCCTCCTCCTCCCCTTATCCTATCCCAGGGGTAAGCAACCTTGGCTCTTTTATGACTTGTGGACTTCAACTCCCAGCATGGGGGAACTATGCCCCCTTCATGACTCGTGGATTTCAACTCCCAGAATTCCTGAGCCAGCATGGGGGAACTATGGCCCCCTCATGATTGGTGGACTTCAACTCCCAGAATTCCTGAGCCAGCATGTGGGAACTATGGCCCCTTCATGACTCGTGGACTTCAACTCCCAGAATTCCTGAGCCAGCATGAGGGAACTATGGCCCCTTCATGACTCGTGGACTTCAACTCCCAGAATCCCTGAGCCAGCCTGGTTCAGCTTGGAAACGTCTCCCTTTCCCCTCAGCATGGCTGGCTCAGGAATTCTGGGAGTTGAAGTCCACCAGTCATAGAAGAGCCCAGGTTGCCTAGCCCTGGCCTATCCTATCCTAATTTATATTTCCGTATTCTTTTCTGACCTGGCTGACACCGAGAGGGATCTGGACTTTCCTACTCCGGTTGGGACCCCTTGAGCATAGCACCCCCAATTTTCTTGGGGTGATCTCTGAACTGGCTCCACCATAAGTCAGCTCCATCCCGAATCTCTCCTAAACTCGGTCCTTGGTGCTCAAATTAATCTGATCTAGGGTTATAATTTTGAGTCCAAGCTCTCAAGGACTTGCACTGAATTAATACTAACCTTTGAAGCTGCACATGGAAAACAACTAGGCAGCTATTTTGATTATGGAACACTGCGTTCCATAATCCCTGGAGTCAATTAAGATTTCTGTACCTGCACAGGGTTGGTTCTTCATGATGGTGTTAAATTCTTTGGCAACTTTATTTGATTTGACGTTTTTTTAAAATCCCACCTTTATTACTTTATAAATAACTCAAGGCAGAGAACATATGAAAGCCATCTTCCTCCTCTTTCCCCTAAAACAACAGTCCTGTGAGGTAGGCAGGGCTGAGAGGGAATGACTGGCCCAAAGTCACCCCGCTGGCTTTCATGCCTAAGGCAGGACTAGAACTCACCGTCTCCTGGTAATTGGTTCAAAGTCATCCACTGGCTTTCATGTCTAAGGTGGGACTAGAACTCACCATCTCCTGGTGATTGGCCCAGAGTCACTCAGCTGGCTTTCATGCCTAAGGCGGGACTAGAACTCACCGTCTCCTGGTGATTGGCCCAAAGTCATCCAGCTGGCTTTCATGCCTAAGGCGGGACTAGAACTCACCGTCTCCTGGTGATTGGCCCAAAGTCACCCAGGCGGCTTTCATGCCTAAGGCGGGACTAGAACTCACCCTCTCCTGGTGATTGGCCCAAAGTCACCCAGACAGCTTTTGTATCTAAGGCGGGACTAGAACTCACCGTCTAAATACGAGTCAGTTGTCAAGCAACTGAATTTTGATCACATGACTCTGGGGATGGTGCAGTGGCCATAAGTGTGAAAAATGGTCATGAGCCACCTTTTTTCAGTAACTTCAGTCACTAAATGAACCATCGTAAGTCCACCCATAGTTGTTTCCTTCCACACACACACACACAATGCAGATTTCCTTAGGACTTTGCAAGAAAGATGTGAGTCTAAAGTAGCGTTTCTCAAGCTTGTCGCCTTGAAAATGTCTGGATTTCGACTCCCAGAATTTCCTACGCCTGTTTTTTTTTTTCTTCTTCTTCTTCTCTTACCCACTAAAGTGGAGAGAATGCAGAGGAAGGGATTACAAGAGAGTAAACTATGCTGGCTGAGAGGTGCAGGATGGAATTAAACGGAGTTCTTTTGCGCCCGCCGGAGAATTCACATTTCACCACAGAGAACAAGAGGCCAATTCAAGATGCTTGCGCCGAAAACAGGTCCCACTTTGCAGGCGCCAAGATGGTGACTTCTGTCAGCAGTTCAGAGTGTCCCAATTACCTTATTAGACAAAAGTCATTGTCATTCGCTGAGCGTTCCCAGCTTAGAAATTTCTCTCCCAGCCCTTGTTTCAACTTCAGGTTTTACAAAAGGACCCAGGAAGAAATTTAGCCAATTCATCTTCACGGTCATTCCCCCCACCACCACCATCACCGCCATCGTCTATTTGATCTGGGCTGCTCTCCAGGGAGGCAGCTATTTGTTAAAAAGCTAATAAGGTTGGGAAATGAATTGGGGGGGGATCTCTCACTGGGAGATTCCTAAGCAGGTTAAAATCTGAATTAGTTCCTTTGGGCGACACAAATGCTTTACAGACTCTTAACTAGAGAGATGGGGTGGGGGAAATGTCCTTTCTCCAGCATGGGTGGATGGAGAATCCACCTATGGGTTATGACTGCCTGTCACCCAATCACAGACTAGGTCCGAAATTTAGCTCCGCCTCCTGGCTTCCTTCCCCAGTTTTTGCCTAGTCTGAAGCCCAAGAACAGCTCTTCCCGGTAGCTCCAGGAAGAAAAGGTTTTTTTAGGCTTTAAGATCTGGTAAAATTGAATCCTTTTATCCCCTTTTTGGTTTGTCTTTTCTAGTAAGCTATTGGAAATACGAAATTTAGAAGTTTTAGATTAAAAGTACCGGAGTTTTTATTTTTTTACCTTTTTTCAACGGTCTCCCTTTGGAGACTACATCTTCGCCCCGGGATCGTCAGGAGGCCGCCCAGGCCCGGGCCCTTGGGGGTCACGGGGGGAAACATCCCCGGACTCCCGGACGGCCTCCAGAAGACGACCAGGACCCCACAGGCGTCGAAGGAAGCAGGCAAGGCTCGCTCGTCGACGCGGAAGGGCGCAGGAGCGCTCCAACCAAACGCAAGTGGGGACCCTGGGACGGGGAGGAGGCCGCCGGGGGCGGCAGGTAGTCAGACCGCTCACTAACCGGAGCGGGTAGATCGGAGCCCGTTAAAACGAGGCTCCGCGTGGTCGGGAGCACAGAGCTCCGACCACAAAATTGGCGCGGCGGCCATTTTGGTTAAGGGGAGGTCCCAGCCAGGGGCGCGAAGCGCCATATTGGAAAGGGGGTGGTCCCCAGCCGTCCGCGCCTGGCGATTGGTGCTCTCCGCAGGGCGCGAAAAATACCCCTTTGAAGAGGGGGAGCGCGCGGGAACTCTTTGTCCCTTTGTCTTCCCGCTTGGGGCCTAGACCCAGGGAAGGCCTTGCTGACGAACAGCGCGTGAGCGGAGCCACCGAGCGATCACCCTAAACCGGACGGTTGCACCGGAGGGTGAGGAAGGGAGGTTTTTGTTGCCCCTTCACTCCGGAGGCGTGCTGCGTGCAAAAGCCACTCCAGCGCCGGCACCAGGCAGCACAGGGGGAAGCAGGAAGGCCCAGCAGAGCGCGGAGGAGAAGCGAGCGCCGCCTTTTTTTTTACCCCCGGTTTCGTCGTGCAGGCTAGGGAGGGCCTCCCTTTGGCACTGCCGACCCCAGCCTCGCCTGCCTAGTTTCTGGGACATAGTCCCTGCTTGAGCATGGCCATGGCAGAGGGCACTCCAGCCCAGGGCTCAGGGCCTCCCCCGTCACCACCACGCCGAACGGAGGAACAGGGGGGAGGCAAGAAGAAGGCCAAAACAAAACACCTAACTGAGCCATCGAAGTCAGCGGAGCGTCAGGCCATAAGGAGACACCAGGCCTTGGAAAAGGAGTTTGCCAAGGCCCAGCGCAGGGCTGAAGGGACAGAGAGACCTGACCTGGCACTCCTGGAGACTCCCAGCTCCTTTGGGCCATCAGACGCAGAGCAGGGGTCCAGGGAATGGATCCCCAGGGGTGGAACGGATGAAGATCTCTCCCCTATATCGGTGCCCTCGTCACCAGCACTCTCTGAACCCACAACCAGCCAGGAGGAGGCTGGACAGAGAGGTAGGAAGAGAAGGAGGTCGGGTAAGTGTTTTTCTCAACTTCACTCCCTCCTACAGGAAACCCTGAAGCATCTCCGATCAGCTGGGAGTGAGTCCCCCTCACCTAGGGCTCGCAAGCCACGGAGACAGGTTCCCAGGGGGGAAAATGAACTGTTTCAGGACTCTGACGCATCTGAGTTTTCCCCACAGGCGTCAGACGAGGAGCAGGGGGAAGGGGAGGATGAGGGAGCTGTGCTGTCAGGAACTGAGGAGGCAGAACAACAGACAACACAGGCCCCAGGTCTTTTCGACCATACCCTTTTCCTTTCCCTCTTGCCAAAGGTCTGTGCGGCACTCGATATGCCGGCTAAGACAAAGGAGGTCAAGCCAGCCTCCTCAGAGGAGGAGGATGCCAAAAATCCACTAATGTATTCACCGGTGTCTGAGGTAATACAGGTGCCCTGTACCAAGGTCTTCAGGTCGTCGGTACGGGACCAGTGGGCAAACCTGGGGGCTATACCATCACCTAGCGGTGTGGAAAAGAAGATGTTCAATGTCTGTAATCCCCTGGCATCACTCATTGAGGTGCCCCAGGTCGATGATCCACTAATTTCTCTGTTTGCTTCCTCAGCCATCCCAGGAGACATGTCAGAGGCAATGAAGGCAGAGGAGAGGAAGGCAGAGCTCTCTCTCCGCAGAGTGCATCACTCATCAGCCTGGGCCATTAGGGCCGCGTCCACTGCTTCTGTTTTCTCCAGGGCAGCGATCACGTGGCTGCGGGAGCTCCAGGCGAGCGTGCCGCCAGAGCAGGTACGCATACGCCAGACTCTGACAAAGCTGCGCATGACGGCGGAATTCACGGCGGACGCCACCCTGTATGCCTCACGATATTCGGCCAGAGCCATCGCAGGTACAGTAGCGGTTAGGAGACTAGCATGGCTAAAAAATTGGAAAACAGACCTGAAATCCAAGTGGCGCCTCGCCACAGCTAAGTATTCGGGATCGAAACTATTTGGGGCGATCCTGGATCCTTACGTGATTGAGGATAAGACCAAAAGGAAGGTGCTAGCGCACCCCTCGAGGAAGTCAGACAGGGGAGGACAGGAATTCCGCAGACAGGGCCCCCGACAGAGCGGGGGTGGAGAATGGAGGCAGCCCTTTCAGGGAGGACGATCCTGGGACGGACCCAGAAACGCGCGCGCCTTTTCGTACAGACAGGAGCGCGGCCAGGATCGTTCAGCCTCTGGCAGGGGTCAACCTTCCAAACGCTCCTTTAGAGGGGGGGGAGGTCGCCCCTACAGACGCTCCAAATGACGCCCAGGACAGCCCCATTGGGGGTCGTCTGGCGCTGTTCAGCGAAGCGTGGCAGACGACCACAACGGACGCCTGGGTCAGAGAAACAGTAGCCCAGGGTCTAGCAATAGAATTTTACTCGATTCCACCAGACCACTTCAGAAGGTGCCCGGTGTCACGCAACAGGGACAAGGCAGGCCTTCTAGATCAGGCCATAGATCACCTGAGGGACATAAGAGCCATAGAGGCAGTTCCCCCAGAACAGGTGGGCCGGGGATATTACTCCATCCTGTTCCTGGTACCGAAGTCATCGGGGGACTGGAGAGCCATTCTCGACCTCAAACGTCTCAATCGCTATGTAGTGTACAGGAAATTCAAAATGCAGTCCCTCAGATCCATCCTGGCCAGCATTCGGAGAGGAGACATGCTATCCTCCATAGACCTCACAGAGGCCTATCTACACATTCCGATAAGGCCGGATCACAGGAGGTTTCTCAGATTCTGTTACAGGGGACGACACTACCAGTACAGGGCCTTACCATTCGGCCTGTCCTCAGCACCCCGAGTCTTCACGAAGGTACTGGCGGCACTGGGAGCGCACCTACGCATGATTCCGGTAAGGGTCCAATGCTACCTGGACGACATCCTGATCCTGTCAGGCTCATACCAGGCAGCGCTGACAGACATTCAGATCACCATAGACACTCTCCAGAGCCATGGCTTCTCAGTAAATCACAAGAAAAGCCAGCTCGCCCCATCAAGGAGGCTCCTCCATCTGGGAGCCGTCATAGACTCAGAACAGGGCATGGTATATCTTTCACCGGAGCGTCAGGAGAGCCTACAGAAGCTCGTCCGACTGGTGGCCCAAAAAAAGACTGGCCCCCATAGTCCAGCTCTCTCAGCTCCTGGGAAAGATGATATCATGCCTGGGCATTGTTCCGTGGGCAAGGCTCCACTCCAGAAGCCTCCAGTGGCTCCTACTCCCTTATCAGAGGCAGAACCAGAGCGCGTCGCCCAAGAGGATCAGGGTTCCACCCCAGGTCATAGCATCCCTCAGATGGTGGAGATCAGGCGCCCTAAGAAGGGGCACCCCGCTCAGGGAGCCAGACAGGATCACGGTCACGACCGACGCAAGCCTGTTCGGGTGGGGGGCCCACTCCGTGGACAGAATAGCCCAAGGGAGGTGGAACAAGGAGGACCTACGGCACAGGATCAATTGGCTCGAACTGAGGGCCATACACCTGGCTCTGCGAAAATTCTCAGCCCATTTGACAGGGAACCATGTGCTAGTCCTGACGGACAATGTAACAGCAAAAGCACATGTAAACAAGCAGGGCGGGACCAGGTCAGCGGCACTCATGAAGGAAGCCAGGGACCTGGGCCTTTGGGCAGAACAGCACCTGGCCTCGCTCAGGGCAGAACACATATCGGGGGAGGCAAACCATCAGGCAGACTCCCTCAGCAGAACAACGGTAGACCACGCAGAGTGGAGGCTGGCCCCGGAACTGTTCGAGGCAATCTCGGACAGGTTCGGCCGGCCATGCCTGGACCTCTTCGCGTCTCCAGCAAACACTCAAACTCCACGTTTCTTTTCCAGGTTCCAGACCCGGGGAGCGGAGGGGACGGACGCCCTCAGATGCAGGTGGCCCCAGGGGCTGCTGTACGCCTTCCCTCCTCCGCCCCTAATACAGGCAACAATTCGCAAACTGATTCTGGAGGAGGCGGAGGTGATACTAGTCGCTCCATACTGGCCGAGACGTCCCTGGTTCGCAGACCTGGTAGATCTTTCACTCTCGCCAGTGTGGAGACTCCCTCCGAGCCTGGTTTCTCTGAGCCAAGGGAAACTCCAACATCCAGACCCACAATGGCTCCAACTAGCCGCCTGGCACTTGAGCGGGAGGGTCTGAGTAGGCAGGCTTTCTCAGAGGAGGTCATCTCGGTTATACAGGATGCCCGTCGGCCCTCTACCAATAGGATATATGACGCCACCTGGAAAAATTTTTCCCTCTGGTGCAGCAGGCGGGGGTTAGACCCCATGTCAGTTACCATTCCAGATATCCTCCAGTACTTGTGGGACGGAATGGAAAGGGGGCTAGCGATCAACACCATCCGTAGACAGGTAGCAGCCCTACAGACGGTACTGGTCTGTGAGGATAGGGGAACGCTGTCGCAAAACCCGGCGGTGAGCGCATTCCTAAAAGGGGCTGCCAACAGACGGCCGCCAACAGTTCACCGTTTCCCATCCTGGGACCTACACACGGTGCTACAGGCACTAACGGCGGCTCCGTTCGAACCACTGGGTACCAGCTCACTCCGTTTCCTGACGCTGAAGGTGGCCTTCCTTGTGGCTATCACCTCGGCAAGACGGATCTCCGAGCTGGGGGCCTTGTCGGTCCGTCCGGATCTGCTCTCGTTTGGAGAGGGTAGGGTGACCCTGAGGCTTGACCCAACCTTCATTCCCAAGGTCAACACATGGTTCCACAGGGCTCAGGAGCTGATCCTTCCGGATTTCTGCCCAAACCCCACACACCGTTTGGAAAGACAGTGGCACACCTTAGACGTGCGCAGGGCTCTGCGACACTACGTTAACAGAACAGCAACCTTCAGGAGATCAGAGGCGCTATTCGTTTCCTATCATCCCTCCTCCAGGGGTCTGAAGGTATCCTCTTCGACCATTGGAAGATGGATCAGGGCATGCATAGCCAAGGCCTACGAGTCCTTGGACCGGCAGGTGCCAAGTAACATTACAGCTCACTCCACAAGGAGCGCGGCCACATCGGCAGCTTGGCGCACGCAGGCTCCTCTGGAGGAAATATGCAGAGCGGCCACGTGGGCCTCTCCGTCCTCCTTTATTAGGAACTACAAGATAGACCAGTTTGCTGCAGCTGAGGGGTCGTTTGGCAGGAGGAGCTTGCAGCAGATTGTGGAGTCCTAGTAAGAGATAGCCTAGACTCCCACCCAAGGGGACTAATGAGGGCTTGGGTACGTCCCATAGGTGGATTCTCCATCCACCCATGCTGGAGAAGAAGCGTTGGACTTACCTGAACGCCTTTTCTCAGCATGGGGGGATGGAGAAGCCACGCCCTCCTCAAATTTGTCTAGGCAGACATTCTCTTACAGGACACAAAGAGGGAGCTACACGGTCCGACCTGACGAGGAGCTTCGCCTGTCAAAAACTGGGGAAGGAAGCCAGGAGGCGGAGCTAAATTTCGGACCTAGTCTGTGATTGGGTGACAGGCAGTCATAACCCATAGGTGGCTTCTCCATCCCCCCATGCTGAGAAAAGGCGTTCAGGTAAGTCCAACGCTTCTTTGCAGATTCCATTTTTCATTTAACTGAATTGTTGTGCTCAGTTGGCCTGCTTAGGCCACCGAGTCCAATCCCTTACTCAGGGCGTTTTTTTTCCATCCTAGCTTCCTTCTGCCCCCTTTTTTGCATCAATTTAGTTCTTGAAGAATCCTGACTTCGTTGTTGTTAGTCGCGAAGTCGTGACCCCATGGACAACGTCCCTCCGGGCCTTCCTGTCCTCTGCCATCTTCTGGAGTCCATTGAAGCTCACGCCTGCTGCTTCAGGGACTCCATCCAGCCCCCTCCTTCTCTGCTGTCCCCTTCTTCTTCTCTTGCCCTCCGTCTTTCCCAGCATCAGGCTCTTCTCCAGGGAGTCCTTCCTTCTCATTAGGTGGCCAAAGGACTTGAGTTTCCACTTCAGGATCCGGCCTTCTAAAGAGCAGTCGGGGTTGACCTCCTCTAGGACTGACCGGTTTGATCTCCTTGCAGTCCAGGGAACTCGCAGGAGTCTTCTCCAGCACCAGAGTTCAAAGGCCTCCCTTCTTTGGCCTTTCTCAGCCTTTCTTACGGTCCCACTTTCACAGCCACACGTTGCAACTGGGAAAGCCATGGCCTTGACGATACGTTGTGCACATTTGTGTGGAGAATAGAATAGAGCTGGAAGGGACCTTGGAGGTCTTCCAGTCCAGCCCCCTGCTCAACCAGGCGATGGTTTTGCAAACACTGTTCAATGTTGTTTCTCGGTTTTCCTCTAGAACAGTAGTTCTCAACCTTTCTCAGGTTGAGACCCCACTTGCCTCGCCCATGTGCGCCGCGACACCAACCCGCCCGCGCGCCCCGAAAAAAAAATAAAAAAAAATTAAAAAAAATGGCGGCCACGACGGGCGGATCCACGCATGCGCAGATCGGCCCGTCGCGCGCACCGCGCATGCGCGGATCTGCCTGTCGCGGCCGCCATTTTGTGTTTTTTTATTTTTTTATTTTTTTGTTTTTTTTTCGGCGCGACAGGCGGATCTGCACATGCGCGGCGCGCGTACGCCAAAAAAAATAAAAATAAATAAAAAATAAATAAAAACAAAATGGCGGCCTGCAGTGTCCGGCGACCCCCGCGAAATGGTCGTGCGACCCCAAATGGGGTCGCGACCCCAAGGTTGAGAACCGCTGCTCTAGAAATTGGCTTTTTGCGCCTTTCCTTAAGAGATGCATCTGGTTTTTTTTTTAAATTTTAGATTTCTTTTATCCCGTGTTTATCATTTTTGGTCAAGAGCTCAAGGGGATGAACATACCTAATGTCCCTTATTCCTGTTTTCCTCACAATGACAACCCTGTGAGGTGGGTTGGGCTGAGAGAGAGCGTGGCTGGCCCAAAGCCATCTAGCTGGCTTTCCTGGCTAAGATAGAACTAGAACTCAGCATCTCCCAACTTCTAGCCTGTTACCCGAGGAGGGACTAGAACTCACCATTTTAAATGTGAGCCAGCCGTGTGCTGCATCTGCCAAAAAAGCCAACACAGTGCTGGGCTGCATTAACAGAGGGAGAGAATCCAGATCAGGCGAAGAGTTAATACCGCTTTACAAGGCCTTCGTAAGGCCACACTTGGAATATGGCATCCAGTTTTGGTCACCACGGTATAAAAAAGATGTTGAGACTCTGGAAATAGTGCAGAGAAGAGCAACAAAGATGATCAGGGGACTGGAGGCTAAAACACACATAAGGAACGGTTGCTGGAATTGGGGATGTCTCGTTTAATGAAGAGAAGGACGAGGGGGGACAGGATAGCCGTGTTCCAATATCTCAGGGGCTGCCCCAAAGAAGAGGGAGTCAAGCAATTCTCCAAAGCACCAGAGGGAAGGACAAGAAGCAACGGATGGAAACTCACCAAGGAGAGAAGCAGCCTAGAACTAAGGAGAAACTTCCTGACAGTCAGAACAATTAACCAGTGGAACCACCTGCCTCCAGAAGCGGTGAATGCTCCAACACTGGAAGTTTTTAAGAAGAGACTGGACAGCCATTTGTCCAAAATGGTATAGGGTTTCCTGCCTAAGTAGGGGATTGGACTAGATAACCTCCAAGGTCCCTTCCAACTTTTTTATTATTATTATTATTATTATTATTATTATTATTATTATTATTATTATTATTATTATTATTATTACTATTACTATTATTACTATTATTACTATTATTATATTATCATCAACATCAGCATCATCTGCCAGTTATCATCATCAGCATCTCCTGGTGATTGGCCCAAAGTCAACCATCCGGCTTTCATGACCAAGGCGGGACTAGAACTCACAATCTCCTTGCTTTTTCCAAGCCAGCACTGTAACCACTACACCAGGGGTAGGCAACCTGGGCTCTTTTATGACTCGTGGACTTCAACTCCCAGAATTCCTGAGCCAGCATGAGTCAAGGATGCCTACCCCTGCACTACACCAAGCTGGCTCTCGCCATGGACACGTGAAAGCACAGATTCCGTATTCCGCCAGATTTCCTGCAGATCCACTGCTCCTGCTCCTTGTTTTTGGAGTGGATCCCTTCAGCTCCTGGCTTGCTTCTTCCAGTTTCTTGCAGCTGTTGCGGCCTGTGGTTTCTATCTTGAGCACTTACAAGGGAGAGTAGACCCGCAGAGCGCCAGGTTAATCTGGCAAAGATCTTCCGTGGCTCCTCTCAGGGTGCAGTTTAGAATAAATTGATTCCCCAGGGGTTGGGGGAGTGCAGTGAAGAGAGCAGAAGGCTGTAGGCTGTGGAGTTGTGATTTATATTCCGGGAAGGGTTGTGGATGATGTAAATCGGGTTCTCAACCTTGGCAACTTTAAGACTTGTGGACTTCAACTCCCAGAATTCCTCAGCCAGCAAAGCTGGCTGAGGAATTCTAGGAGTTGAAGTCCACAAGTCTTAAAGTTGCCAAGGTTGAGAACCCCTGATGTAAATGGTACCTTTAAAAGCCACAATTCTAACTGGAGAGTTGAAGGTTTAGTTTAAAACAGAAGTGGGGAGCGATGGGCCCTTGATGGCTTGTAGACTTCAACTACCAGGATTCCAGAGCCAGCCATGGCTGACTCAGGAATTCTGGGAGTCGAGGTCCTCAAGCCATCAATGGGCCGTCGTTCCTTGTCCCTGATTTAAATGATCCACTTGGGATTTCGGTGCCAGATTGGGACTGCAAGATTTAACCTTTTCTGGGGACTGAATAAAGATTGCTGGATTTCTTGCACTTGGTGGTGGAAAAGAGATGGATGGATGGATGGATGGATGGATGGATGGATGGATGGATGGAGATAGATAGATAGATAGATAGACAGACAGACAGAGCAAGATAGAGACAGACAGAGACACAGACAGATGGATAGACAGATAGAGATAGGTAGGTAGGTAGGTAGGTAGATAGATAGATAGATAGATAGATAGATAGATAGATAGATAGATAGATAGATAGATAGATAGATAGATAGATAGAAACGGACACACAGACAGACGGATAGAGATAGACTGACAGGGATAGGTGAGTGGATAAAGATAGATAGATAGATCAAGATAGATAGAGTAAGAGATAGAAACAGACAGACACAGAAATGGATAGAGATAGACAGATAGGTAGAGATTGGTGAGTGGATAGAGATAGGTAGGTAGGTAGGTAGATAGATAGATAGATAGATAGATAGATAGATAGATAGATAGATAGATAGATAGATAGATAGATAGAGCAAGATAGATAGATAGATAGATAGATAGATAGATAGATAGATAGATAGATAGATAGATAGATAGATAGAGCAAGATAGATAGAAACAGACACACAGACAGACGGATAGAGATAGACTGACAGGGATAGGTGAGTGGATAAAGATAGATAGATCAAGATAGATAGAGTAAGACAGATAGAAACAGACAGACACAGAAATGGATAGAGATAGACAGATAGGTAGAGATTGGTGAGTGGATAGAGATAGGTAGGTAGGTAGGTAGGTAGATAGATAGATAGATAGATAGATAGATAGATAGATAGATAGATAGATAGATAGATAGAGCAAGATAGATAGATAGATAGAGCAAGATAGATAGATAGATAGATAGATAGATAGATAGATAGATAGATAGATAGATAGATAGATAGATAGAGCAAGATAGATAGAAACAGACACACAGACAGACGGATAGAGATAGACTGACAGGGATAGGTGAGTGGATAAAGATAGATAGATCAAGATAGATAGAGTAAGACAGATAGAAACAGACAGACACAGAAATGGATAGAGATAGACAGATAGGTAGAGATAGGTGAGTGGATAGAGATAGGTAGGTAGGTAGGTAGATAGATAGATAGATAGATAGATAGATAGATAGATAGATAGAGCAAGATAGATAGATAGATAGATAGATAGATAGATAGATAGATAGATAGATAGAGCAAGATAGATAGATAGATAGATAGATAGATAGATAGATAGATAACCTTTATTGTGATATTTTACTGTGGGTACATTGGCATACATTACATTAAAGATGAAAAATTGTTGCTTGCTCTCCAAAGTGTACCCCTACATAACACACATTTAAACATGCTATATACAACATATGTATAGACCTACACACTTATATGTAAGTAATGTATAAATATTATTCACTGTCCATCTTGAATACATAACGGAAGGAGGAAGCTTTAGATTTCACAAGGTTAATAAAACTGTGACTGAATCTGGATGTTCTGCTTCGGATACCACAGGGGTTCCCAGCTGGGGGTGCGAGACAGTATTCCGGGTATGTGTGAAAACTTGGGTTTAGAAGTTTCAAAATTATAGTGTATATGCATGATTCGTTATTTCGAACTTTTGCAAGGGGTGTGAGACTATATTGGAAGCGTTCTAAGGGCACGGGGTATAGAAAAGGTTGGGAGCCGCTGTTTTAAGATCTGTAAGCTGTCCAGAATCACTATTTTCAGGGAGATGGCCAGCATATTGGATAGATGGATAAATGGATGAATGATGGATGGATGGACGGACAAATGGATGGATGGATAAATGGATAGATAAATGGATAAATAGATGGCTGGATGGATAAATGGATGGATGATGGATGTATAGATGGATGGATGGATGGATGGATGGATAAATGAATGAATGAATGATGGATGTATAGATGGATGGATGGATAAATGGATGGATAAATGGATGGATAAATAGATGGATGGATAGGTGGATAAATGGGTGGATGGATAAATGGATGGCTGATGGATGTATAGATGGATGATGGATGGATGGATAAATGGATGGATGATGGATGTATAGATGGCTGGATGGATAAATGGATGGCTGGATGGATAAATGGATGGATAAATAGATGGATCAACGGATGGATGATTATCGGATGGATAAATGGATGGATAAATGGATTGCTGGATGGATAAATAGATGGATGGATAGGTGGATAAATGGGTGGATGGATAAATGGATGGATGATGGATGTATAGATGGATAAATGGATGGATAAATTGATGGATAAATTGATGGATGTATAGATGGATGGATGGATGGATAAATGGATGGCTGGATGGATAAATGGATGGCTGGATGGATAAATGGATGGATGATGGATGTATAGATGGATGGATGGATGGATGGATGGATAAATGGATGGATGGATGGATAAATGGATGGATAAATAGATGGATCAACGGATGGATGATTATTGGATGGATAAATGGATGGATAAATGAATGGATGTTGTATGGATATAGAAAAGGTGGGGAGCCGTTGGGATACCACAAAGCCCCCTCCCCCCAGAAGGGAACCAGGAGATCAGGACGATGGGCTCTTTGCCTGAGCCACAGTCGTCAAGGCCAAACCGCTTGTATCTTTTGCAGACGATATAATTAAATTGAACAAGAGAGAAGAGAGGAAGCACAATTTCCCCAAGATGAAGAGAGGCCTTCACCAGAACAGGCAGTTCAGGATGAGGAGAATGAAGTGGGGAATTCAAGAATATCCAGGTTAGTTTAGTCTAAAACATGGTTTGTTCTCACGGAACTAAGGAGAAACCGTTCAAGGCCTCTGTCTTTTGACAGTTAAGTGATAACTCCTAATCCTTTCTTTTTCCTTCCTTCCTTCCTCCCTCCCTTCCCTCCCTCCCTTTCTTTCTTTCTCTTTTTCTTTCTTTCTCTTTTTCTGTCTCTTTCTTTCTCTTTCTCTCTGTCTTCCTTTCTTCCTGCCCTCTTTCTTTCTTTCTCTTTTTCTTTTTCTTTCTTTTTTTCTGTCTCTTTCCTTCTCTCTCTCTTTCTTTCTCTTTTTCTTTCTTTCTCTTTCTGTCTTCCTTTCTGCCCTTCCTCTTTCTTCTGCCCTTCCTCTTTTCTTTTTCTTTCTTTCTTTTTCTGTCTCTCTGTCTCTTTCCTTCTCTGTCTCCCTTTCTTCCTCCCTCCCTCCCTCTTTCTTTCTCTTTCTTTTTCTCTTTTTCTTTCTTTTTTCTGTCTCTTTCCTTCTCTTTCTCTTTCCTTCTCTGTCTCTCTTTCTCTTTTTCTTTCTTTCTCTTTTTCTTTCTCTTTCTGTCTTCCTTTCTTCTGCCCTCCCTCTTTCTTACTTTCTTTCTCTTTCTCTTTTTCTTTCTCTTTTTCTTTCTTTCTCTTTTTCTGTCTCTTTCTTTCTGTCTCTTTCCTTCTCTGTCTCCCTTTCTTCCTTCCTCCCTCCCTCTTTCTCTCTTTCTTTCTTTCTCTTTCTTTCTTTCTTTCTTTCTTTCCCTGGCAGTCTTTGGCAAGAACCACTTAGGACGTCGGAAGCAGATGGCAGGGAAGAGGCGTGCCTATGGCATCAAGACGGGGTTGG